>BPLS01031192.1:174829-212915 GCA_019656275.1 Rhododendron kiyosumense
TCAACAAGCTCTTTGAGGCATTTTGGCAAACACCTAGAGTGACATAGCTCCAAGCATTATATGTGGCAAAAGATTGAGTCCTTGCCTACACATAATCAAAGAGGTTAACAACCCTAGGTTTTGTTACATAAAAATGAACTTAATCCATTGACAAACCACATTAAGTACAAGAAATGAGAGAAGCCTTTAAACTACCCAAGTCATGGGGTAGAAATCAACCTATGACAAAGCCAAGGAGGCTACCCCTCCATTAGAGATGAACTAAGCAAGAAAGATGAAGGAAATGCTAGAAACATGGTAAAAAAATGAGATTAACAACTAAAACATGTATTGAAATTAAGAGTACTTACATGATTCTTGAAGAAATTACATGGGAAATAGTCAATCCCGAGTGAGAAATTGAGGAGTATGAGTGAGACCCATAGCCTGATGCAGGACAGATAGCATTGGGTCTTAACCCTGACTTGGACCAAAGCGATGTCAATAGGCAGTGTTGGAGTCACTATGAAGAAGGGGAGCCTGTTCCCAATGAATGTTGCTCACTTGGTGCTACGCTCCCCCTAATAAGTTCAATCTCAAACGTTGTCGATGACCGTATCCACGAGTTCGACCCTTCTCTCAATATTATCTCTGTGGAACAGCTGTGTCCTATTGTTGCTGCTCCCAATGACGATTGTAGCATCATGGTTTTATAGGCTGCACCACCCGATGATCTTTGGGAAGTTGACAAGATTGTTGACATTGGTAAGTCCTCACCACCTGCTAATCTTTGGGATGTCGATACGGTTGTCGACATTGGTGTCGGTGACGAGGTTTGGACTATAAACACGGCTTTGGTAGATGGAGGTCTTTAGGACGTTCCGTTTGTTACCAACCCAGGAATACCTTTCGAGGATGCCGCCGCTCAAGACCCTTCTTTTTGGAAGGGATTGGTTATGGAAGATCTGGCAAGGGACTTAGCTCTGGGGCAGGCTGTGTCACCAACGGTAGCTTCAATCGACAAAGGAAAATGCAAGCTAGGGGAAATTCCCGCAGACCTTTGGGATAAGGTTGAGGATTTCAATGGCGTGCTTTCTCTGTGGGATGTTGCCAATGTTATGAGGAGTGGCCGAGTCTTCCAACTTGTTAATTTGCAGGCCGGAAGCTCATCCAATCCTCTTTTTCAAAGGCTCAACATTCTTGTTGCTCAAAGGAACGCTCCTCTTGCCGTTATTATAGTTTTGAGTGGCGACCTAGAGGCCAATATTATTCAAAAGTAGCTCGAGCGGATCCCCGTTGCAATCTTTGTTTAGGGATTAATATGTTCCTCTCGAGAACATTGTGAGAAGTTGCTTTCAACTCTTGCTTATCTCAAGGTGCCTACCGATATTACTGTAGGGAAATATTCCCGAACAAGCGCAAATGCGGCCCGAACACATGGTACGTGGGACCATGTATAAATACGATAAGGACAGTCGCCGTGCAAGACGGTGGTCAGCGATATGGACTAGTGACATGGGGGGTCACTGCTCCAGCAAGTCTGTACGAGGTCAAGGCTCAGTAAACATGTGAAGTCACCGGTCCAAGTAGCCTGTTCGGCAATAAGAAGGCCGAACAGGTGGAGAAATATGGGGAAAGTAGCCTCAGGTGCAAGGAGCACTCTAGAAGGGTCCAGAAACAGTAGTATTCCGTTAAGGAATGAGATTCCGAGAATGTAGGATCTGTGAAAGATACCCAACGAGAATGGGATGTTCGACCATTTATGGAAAAGAGTCCTAAAAGCACTAAAGTAATGAACTGATAAGGGAACAAGAATGTAAGATATCCTGGGTTTCCTATACAAGATAGGAATCCTAGGGCAATAGGGATGCTTAGGCAGCAAGCATCTATGAATCTATAAGTAAGAGGTAAACCTAAAGGTAAAAGGTACGCAATACGCAACACTTTGCATTATACGAGTTTCCTACTGATAATTAGGATTTATTGCTAGTACGTGATACTAACTTAGGCATCGGAAGGCCTTTGCCATGAGAGGTAAAGGTGCGCTCACCCCTTCTCTGTTTTGCAGATTAGGTTCCTGACGACGTGCTAAGGTTTAGGTGAAGAGGCACGAGAAGTCGTTACACTCTTGTGCTGTTTCAAAGCCTCTTTCATTTTTCTCCACTTATTAATGGTGCTGTCTGTGGGAAACGAAAGAGTTCCCTTTGAAAAATGACCACGATGGAAGGAGTTCCAAAAATTCCGCTTGATCCAAAGAACCAGCTAGATGGGGCAGGAGATAAATCCCCACCAGATCCTCCGAGGAAGCCCGATGGTGGGCATACCAGGACGACCACGAGCAAGGGCTACCCCCTGACTATCCATGATGACTCCAAGAATAGGGAGGGCAGGATAGCCACGGAATCCACGAGGAGTATGTCCCATCGGGAAGAGAGTCGGTCTCACACTCGAGGAGTGTGCACAACAATGACGATATCCTAGACAAAAAGAGATAGGAGATCGAGGAGTACGCTTGTTTAATCAAAAAATGAGAGTACGAGATTCAAGAGTTACAACGGGTACGAGAACACCCAGTGGATTCTGGACTTTCACGAAGGAATTCCAGGGAAGACAGGCTGGCTCTGGTTGTACACAAGAACGCTCCTTCACTAAGAAGGAGGAGCAGGAGCCCCACTTTGAGAAGGAAAAGGGCTTCTTCACGAAAAAGGAGGAGCAGAAGTCGAAGTCCCACCCCCGAGGAGGAGGGGACCAGAAAACATGACAGGGATAGGTATGAGAGACCTGATTCCGATTGGGAAAGGAGTGTTCCCAAACAGATGAAGGAACGTGAGGAGGGGACCATGTCTACACGAGAAGCAATACAGAAGGCCCTCAGCAATATAGCATCCTCCCCCTTTGCAAAGAGGTTGCAAGAGGTAAGGTTGCCGAGCATGGTGAAGAACGGGTCATTCACCCTCTATGAAACAAATGCAGATCCCGTGGCGCACATATAGCATTACCAACAGGCAATGTTCATGCACAGCGAAGATGATGCAATCATGTGCAAGATGTTCCCATTGAGTTTGAGAAAGGTGGCTCTGTCATGGTTCCATAAGCTAGGCCCGCGCTCTATACGAGGATGGGGGCAATTGGTCGAGGAATTCACTGCTCGGTTCTTGACGAGTAGGAAAGCGCCGAAGATGTTTAAGAGCCTCTTCATTATGAAATAGGGGGACAACAAGCCGATCGGGGACTATGCGAAGAAGTACTGGGAAACTTTCAACGAGATAGAAAGTTGCAGTGAGGAATACGCAATAGCCACATTCAAGATTGGGTTGCCTATTCGGAGGGAGCTACGCAAGTCACTAAACATGAGCCCAGTGGGAACACTAGCAAAATTAATGGCACGGATTGAGCAGCATGCCAAAAACGAGGATGACATACTACGAGAAGACGGCAAGGTGATTGCCGAGCAAGCCAAGGGGCCCACGAAAAAGGTAGATAAGCCAGAACCCAAAACCTACCGAGAAAGGAAAGACTATGGGTAGGCTAAGAAAGAGCCGTACGGGATAAACATGCCCTGGACCCCAAGTCTTCATTTTCAATAACTACGGTTTCGAAAGAACCAATCTACTGGGTTCTTTATCAAATAAAGAACCGCCCATATTTCAATTGGCCCTGATGTTGGAAGGGGATAAAGATGCAAAACGAGCTACGAGTCAGCATTGCATTTATCACAAGGATTGGGGTCACATGACGGAGGACTGCGAGATGTTCAAACAGCACCTCGATGACCTAGTCTCACGTGGTTATTTGAAAGATCTCATTCAGGAAGAGCACAAGGGTGCAGATAAAGCAATGGAGTTGGATTACGAGCAAAATCCAAGGGGCATAATACATATGATGCATGGATTGGCCACACCTTATACGAGAAATGAGGTGAGGTTGCTCCAAAGGCAAGTAAAGCACAACCAACATGTGATGCAGTTGAGGAAGAAAAGAGGATGTGACGAAGAACTAGGCAACGAGGGCATAGTCTTCATGGATGAGAACCTGGGAGGAGTCCAAGTGCCCCATAACGATGCCTTGGTCATAACCCTACGAATTGGGGAGTATGACATGGAGAGAATCTTGGTGGATTTGAGAAGCTACACTGAGGTACAGTACTACGATGCATTTAAAAAGTTGGGGCTGACACAAGCAGATCTAGTGCAGTCAATAATTCCTTTGGTTGGATTTAGTGCATGAGCAGTCTAGTCATTGGGTTAGGTCACTCTTCCTGTTCGGGGCTGCGAACCGACTTCCTAATCATAGATGTGCCATCTTCCTATAGCACGACTATAGGAAGAACGTGATTGCATAAGATGAGGGAAATTTCCTCCACTTACGATCAGATGGTGAAGTTTCCTAGGTCTAATGGCATCGAAAGGATCAGAGGAAACCAAAAGGTTACACAGCAGTGTTTGGTTTCTATATCAAGATGACACCCAAAGCAAATATGGTCCAAGCCATCGAGGTTCCAAACCAGCCGACCATCAAGGATGTAGGAGGGAACCCCGCCAAGAAAGTGGTGGAAGGCTTCAAAAAGATTCAGATCAATGAGACTGATCCAGAAAGGTATTACCTGATTGGGGAAAACCTGAACAAAGAAGAAGAGAAAGAGTTGGTCGGGTTCCTCAAAGAGCACGTTGATGTGTTTGCTTGGGTACCCGTAGAGATGCTTGGGGTGGATGCAAACGTGATTTGCCACCACTTGAATGTGGATCCACAACATAAGCCCGTGATGCAGAAAAAGAGAAGATCAGCCATACATCACATAGACGCTGTTATCGAGGAGGTTTACCGTTTGCTAGAAGCAATGGCCATACGAGAGGTCTATTACCTTGAGTGGTTGTCTAACACTGTGGTAGTAAAAAACAAGAATGGGAAGTGGCGAGTGTAACGCCCCCAAAATCAGGGTACGTTAATGAAGCATTTTATTACATAATAAAGAGAGTTTATTACATCAAAAATACTTCAAAGGGTACATTTATTCAACAAAAAGGAAACTAAGGTTTCCTAACTACAGCTCCTCTTGCTTCTTCATCCTAGCCAGCTCCTCAGCTCCGGACGCCTCCAAGTGAACGGTCCATCTTGATCATCTACAAGGTCTGACACATTATACCAGCGTCGCCACCGATATAATATGCCAGGGTCACCACAAGGTAACACCATGAGCTACAACGCTCAATAGGAAATTCTTACCCACCAACCGTACAACTAACAATCACATATTCAAATTCGTTTAATCATCTACCGTTGGTGTCCAAGGTTTCCCGATTTCTCCTACGCAACTCATCGTAGACCGTGTCTCCATTTTCCACTTACAAAATAACCTTTCAAAAACATTTGCATTGGCTCCGTACCGCGGATAACCAAGCCTTTCAAAATCTTTAGCATTGGCTCCGTACCGCGGATAACCAAGCCATACACACCCAACCTCGGTTCCGCCGTTCCGGGTTCCCGAGTATCCTCACAATGGTTCCGCCGCACCGGGTTCCCATTGGCACACAATTGCATTGGCTCCTCTCCACGGATAACCAAGCTATACCTCACCATGGTTCCGCTGCTCCGGGTTCCCATTGGCACACACCCTCACAATGGTTCCGTTGCTCCGGTTTCCCATTGGAACACACACACACCTCACACAATGGGCAAGTCCGGCCACATTGCGGATTTTCAAAACATTAAACCTTTTCAAACACACCCTAGGTGCCATGTTTCTATTTTCTCGATTCTCGTGTCTCGTTACATGCAAGACTCCGTGGTAGGACAAAAGTAAACATCATACATCGTAATCCAACAAGATCTTCCAACTCTATGTTCAAATCAACGCTTAAAGCTTAACGCCACAAGTAATACAAACAACTTACATAAGAATGCTCATAATCAATTTCAAGATCAAAATACAAATACTTGAAATGGAAAGTAAATAAAGGTAAATCACTTTAAAATGGAAGATAACGTGATCTTACGTATACATAAGGTTAGGGTAAGAATATCCTACCTTGATCCGAAACTAGTCGGGGCCGAATAAGCTAGGTGGAAATTTCTCCCGAATCTGGACCGAACTTTGGACGGCAGTAACTCAGTCAATCTTTGGCCGAATAGAGTCGTTCTTGGTTGAAATCGAAGATCTCGAAACCCTCTACAACTCTCGAGAAGGAAGTTAATCCTAGAAATGAACCTAGGTTGGAGACAAATGGCGATAAAGCAAGGGACAGTAAGCTGTCCAGAAATAGAAATCCAGAAATTTTACTGAACTTCGGATGACAATATCTGGGTCATTTCTTAACCGATTGGGGTGATTCTTGAGCCTAACTTCAAGGTTTCGAAGTTCTCTACAACTTTCCAGAAGGAAGTTGGTCCTAAAAACTACTCTAGGCAGGAGAAAATGGAGGATTTCCGACGGGACAGTGGCTGCCCAGAAACTGGAAATGGTTTTCTAGAGAGAAGGAAGAGCTAATTGCTTGAGGTGTGCTTTGAAAGGCTTGGAATGGCCTTCTATTTATAGGCAAGAGCTTGGCCCTCTCCTCTCTCTCTCTCTAAGTCTCACCTTGACACTTGGCAAGAGATCAAGGAAGATCAATACAAAAATCCTAGGGTTGCATGGCTATTGTGTACCATGGGGAGATTCTTGAATCCAATGGATGGTTGAGATGGAAATGGTACATGATCAAAGGGTCAAGAAGTTGCAAGGTGTTCAAGGAGTACTTCAAATCAAATCCAACTTTTAAGCACAAATCAAGGAAAAATCCTAGGTTTGCATGGCTACTTTTGTACCAAGATTGATCTTGGATCAATTGGATGGCTAGGATTGATCCTTGGTGGGCAAGAAAGAGATTGGTACAAGATCTAAGGGTTCAAACAAGTGCAAGGTGTTCAAAGGAGTACAATGGAGTTTAATTCTTTGCTTGGAAGAGAAAAATCTCCAAGATTGGATGCACAATGGAAGATCAAAGGCAAGTACCAATCAAATCTCTCTCCCTCTCTCCTCTCCCAACCGGCCCTCTCTCTCTCTCTCTCCCTCACGGTTCTCTCTCTCCCTCTCTCCTCTCTTGCTCTCTCAAGGTACATATATATATATATATACAACCAAACAAATAAAATCTAAGTACTTTTTTGAACCAAGGATCCAAGTAGACTTTGAAAGCTAGGATTTGCCCAATAACAAATGAATTGGCACATGGCAATATTTAAGTCATCCAAGTACTTATATAATATATACATACATACAATGTTTCAATAAAACAATAAACAAAAGGAATTTTGTACCATGAGATCAAAGGAGATTTTAAAAGACTATATTTTCCCTTGAATTAAGGAATAAGCACATGTGTTCTTAGCCAATTAAATAACAACCAAGTACTAAAGTAATATATACATATGTACTTATGTATCAAAACCCTAACAAATCATAAATAAGGGTACTTTGGAAAATCTTGGGATTTTAAAGGCTAAGTACTTTCCACTAATGGGAAATTGACACATGGGGATACTAATTTAATAACCCATGTGCTAGGTTGAAAGATGAACCTTTTACCCAATGGATAATAACCACCCTAACCTTTATTATCCAATGGATAATAGTTGCTAGGGAGATTATATAATAAAATAATCCAAAAAGGTACTTTAAAGTATCAAAAAGTTACTTTTTACTATTCATAGTACTTTAACTAAGTAAACTTTTAATATAAACAAATGGGGTTTCTATTATCCAATGGATAATAGTTTCCCTAACATTTATTGTCCAATGGACAAAGATTAAAAACCAAAATAATTAAAAGAAAAAGAATAATCAATTCTTAGTCTAGGGTTCAAAAAGTTCAAAGGGTTCACGAGGGGCAAAACGGTCATTTTGCGGTTAGGGAAAAGTAACTAGGTAACTTCCTAGCTTAGTTTCTTCAACCGGATGGTTAAAAGCTAGTTAGGTTTGCTAAGCGGACTAAAGCGTCAAGAAATAATTTTTCAAGGGGCAAAAATGTAATTTTGACAAATCTCAAGGAAATTAAAATAAAATTCGAATATTTAACGAAATTTTTAACGACCGAAAATCAGGGTCGTTACAGCGAGCCTATGTCAACTTCACTGACTTGAACAAGGCGTGTCCAAAGGACAGTTTCCCTCTCTCAAGGATAGACCAATTGTTGGATTCAACAGCAGGGTATGGGAGGATGAGTTTTCTTGATGCTTATCAGGGATACCACCAGATTGCCATGTACAGGCCCGATCAAGAGAAGACTTCCTTTATCACATCAAGCGGACTGTATTGTTATAGTGTTTTGCCCTTTGATTTGAGGAATGCTGGGGCAACATACCAGAGATTAGCACCGATTATGCTAAAGAAATTGCTCGGCAAGACAATATATGGAGGTGTACATAGATGATATGGTGGTCAAAAGCAAAGAAAAGCAAGACCACATAGCTGATTTGAAGGAAGCCTTCGAAATTTTGAGAGAGTACAAACTGAAGCTCAATGCCTCGAAGTGTGCATTCAGTGTAAGTTCAGGGAAGTTCGTGGGTCACCTTGTGACCATAAGAGGGATAGAGGCAAATCTCGACCAAATAACAGGTTTGCAGAGGCTCTAAAGTTCGAGGACCACGAAGGAAGTCCAAAGACTGACTAGAATGGCAGCAACCCTTAATGGATTCATCAGCCGGTCCAGCGATAAGTGTAAGCTCTTCTTTCAGTTGCTGAAAAAGAGAGAAGGATACGAATGGGGAGCAGAATGCGAACAGGCGTTCCAAGACCTGAAGAAGTACTTGGCAGCGGCCTCGTTCTTGTCTACTTCTGAACCGGGTCAGTCCTTAATCTTGTACTTAGCAGTCTCTGAACATGCTGTTAGTGCAGTATTACTAAGGGACAAGGGATCCGAGCAAATCCATATCTACTAAATGAGCAAGACATTGTTGGATGGAAAAACGAGATATCTACATCTAGAAAAATTGGTCCTGGCATTGAGGACAGCCGCAAGGAAGTTGCCCCATTATTTCTAAAGTCACAGAATTGTGGTTTACACTGAGTTTCTATTGAAATCTTTGCTACGAAAGGCAGATTTCTCAGGACGTATATCAACTTGGTCGGTAGAGTTGAGTTAGTATGATATTGACTACCAGCGGGCAGGTATTGGCAGACTTTGTAGTAGAGTTTTCTCCTACAGTGGCTCCATAGCCTCCTACGAGAAAGGAGCAGCTAGTTGAGCCATCAACCAGGAATGTTAAGGCACCTGCCGAAGAGGATCCCTTAGAATGGAAACTATTCGTTGATGGTTCCGCATGCAATACCGGATCAGGGATTGGGATTGTGCTTTTGCCCCCCGAACAAATAATGATGGAATTGTCTTTTCGACTGGGTTTTAGTGCTTCCAGCAATGTGGCAGAGTACAAGGCACTCTTGGCAGGTTGAGAAATGCAAAAACCCTGAAGGTAAGAAGAATACAAGTGTACTGTGATTCACAACTTGTGGTGAACCAATTGCCCGGTGAATATGAAGCCCGGAATGAAAAGATGACAGCCTACATGGAGGCCGCCAAGGATCTGCTTGACACTTTTGAGAGGGTGTACATTGAGCAAATAAGTTCTGGGCATAATGCCCATGCAGATTCACTTGCTTGGTTGGCTGCAGCTATGCCAATTGAATTCAAGAGAAGGGTGGCTGTAGATTATGTTGCTGAGTCGAGCATTGGAAGGAGCGTGGAATTGGTCTTGGATGTGAACCAAGGACCAAGTTGGATGGATCCAATTGTGGAGTTTTTACAAGATGGAACACTCCCCATGGATAAAGAAGAGGCTCAGATGATAAAGACAAAATCTGCAAGATTTTGGCTGTCAGCCAAAGGAAAGCTGTACAGGAAGTCCTTCATTGGACCGTACTTTACTCTGCGTGCACCCCGAGATGGTGCAGAAGTTTCTCCACGAGATTCATGAGGGAACATGTGGAAGCCATGCTGGGGGCAAGTCCATTACCCATCGAGCAATAGCCCAGGGTTACTGGTGGTCGCACATGTAGGAGGATGCAAAGGAGCATGTGAAGATTTGTGAGAAGTGCTAGAAATTCTCACTAATGATCCGAACACCAGTAGAGGATATGGTGTCCTTGACAAGTCCTTGGCCATTCGCACAATGGGGAATGGACATCATAGGTCCACTCCACAAGGCAACTGGGAATAGGAAATTTCTGTTGGTAGCAATGGATTATTTCACTAAGTGGATTGAAGCAGAACCATTGGCTAAGATCACTAAACCTATGATAGAAAGGTTCGTGTGGAAAAGCATCATTACTTGATTTAGGGTCCCTTATTCGTTGATTACGGATAATGGGTCCCAATTTCAGAGAAGTTTAAAGCATTTTATGCCCGGTACGGAATAAGGAACTACTACTCAGCCCCAACCTACCCTCAGAGTAATGGGTAGGCAAAAGTATCCAACAAAACTATACTTGACGGGATGAAGAAGAGGTTGGACAAATCAAAGGGGAAGTGGCTCGACGAATTGCCACTGGTCCTATGGCCGCACCGAACAACTCCAAGGAGGTTTACGGGAGAGACCCCCTACTGAAAGCATATGGAACAAAGGCTGTTATTCCATTAGAGGTAGGTTTGCTGACCAACAAGACCACTTTGGTTGAAAGTGGAGGCAATGACAGAGCCTTGGAAATCGAGTTGGATCTAGCCGAGGAACGGAGAGAAAGGGCTCTGGTGCATTTGGCCTCATATCAGGAGCAACTGATGAAAAGCTACAACAAAAATGTCCACCCATGAGAGTTTGGTGTTGGAGACCTTGTGCTTTGTAAGGCGCTCGGCAACACCAAGGTGGCCAATGATGGCAAGTTGGGGGCCAATTGGGAAGGCCCAAATCGAGTAACAGAGATAGTGAACATTGGGGCTTATAAGTTGGCGGACCTGGATGGGAACCCGGTGCCAAGGCCTTCGAATGTCCATAAATTGGGGAAGTTCTTTGTTTAGTAGACTTCACTCTATTTTCTATTATGTTTTAGGATGCAAATCGTAATTGTGTGGGAATTACGAATAAAATTCCCTTATTTTTTATTCTTTGCCAGTTGCAAGGGGTATGCGTAATGCCCCTTTGAGTTTTGAATTATGAATAAAATTTCACAAATTTTGGTGAAACACTATGTTTTTGCAATTTTTTACGGTAGAATATGAAGCCAGGCCTTGTTCTTTCTGCTCCCTTCATCTAGGGGAGCAGACCGTGGGTCCATATGGACTAGTGACATGGGGGGTCACTAGTCCAGGAAGTCTGTACGGGGTCAAAGCCCAGTAAACATGTGAAGTCATTGGTCCAAGTAGCCTGTTCAGCAATGAGAAGTCTGAACAGGAGGAGAAATCTGGGGAAAATAGCCTCAGGTGCACGGAACACTCTGGAAGGGTCCAGAAATAGTGGTTTTCCGTTTAAGGAATGAGATCCCGAGAATGTAGGATCTGGAAAAGATACCCAACGGGAATGGGATATTCAGCTAGTAATGGAAAAGAGTCCTAAAAGGACTAATGTAATGAACTGATAAGGGAACGAGAATCCAAGATATCCTAGGTTTCCTATACGAGATAGGAATCCTAGGGCAACAGGGATGCTTGGGCAGCAAGCATCGATGAATATATAAATGCGAGGTAAACCTAGAGGTAAAAGGTACTCAATACGCAACACTTTGCATTATACGAGTTTCCTTCTGATAATTAAGGTTTATTGCTAGTACATGATACTAACTAAGGCATCGGAGGGTCTTTGCCATGAGAGGCAAATGTGCGCTCACCCCTTCTCTATTTTGCAGATTAGGTTTCCGACGACGTGTTAGGGTTCCGGTGAAGAGGCACGAGAAGCCGTTACACTCTTGTGCTATTTCAAAGCCTCTTTAATTTTTCTCCATTTACAATTTCTCCCGATGCCTTGATCACCCTCATACTGCCACTTCTATTGAAGCACTTTGTCAAAGGAGTTGCGCACAATCGCCTGCTACACATAACGGTTAAATGTAGGGAACATTGGGTGCCGACTGTCATCATTAATAATGGCTCTACAATCAATGTCTACCCTTTGAGGGTTGCTTACCATTTGGGTCTTACCAAGAAAGATCTTTTGCCGTCTAACTTGGCAATTAAGGTCTACGATAGCACACACTGTGTGGTAGAAGGGGACACTAGTGCTCAAACTCAATGCTGAGGGTTTTTACATGGAGGTCGAGTTTCATGTCGTCGACATCCCTGCTACCTTCAATCTACTGTTGGGTAGGGCCTTGGCTTCATAGGGTAGATATCATGGCTGTGCCCTTCACTCTTCACTAAAAGGTCATGATGGGAGTCACTTCTAGGACGATGACAATCTGCGGGGACTTTGGTGTAGACACCTCCCAAACGGGGCATCGCCATATAGATTGATCATGCTTGTTTGGTTCCACTTCATAAACCAAAATCGTGAATGTTCCCATGGCTAGGAACATTGCCACACGATAATGGTTATCATCAAAATAGAGTCGCCACCAAATTTATAAAATCTAGTAAAAGAGATAGAGATTTCGGGTACGGGAGCCAAAAGTACAATAAAGGGAATGTGTTAGGTACCCCTCTTTGCCCAGTCGTGAAAGTGGCCCATAAACGTTCGACATATGATTAGCATTTGGTTTATTTAATTCTAAACACATAATCTGGTTATTTAGCATTTAGCAGTTGATAAGGTGAGCCAAAACAGTAATAAAAACATGCATCAAAACAGAAAACAACTGTCCCATGGATCCTTCGGCCGAGGAATCCTTCGGGATTGATATTCCAGCCATTGCTCTTCTTCACACTAGACTTAAACAATTAACAAGAAACCAAAATACTATGATTAAAGTATAAAAACGTAAAAGAGATCAAACCATAGGCCCCTGGACCTCACCACCTTAATCCCTTAGTTGCTTGATTGCTTTGGATTAGGGATGATTGATTGACTTTACTTCTCAAAACCCTAGGTTTAGGGTTTGCACATCGGAATTTGATCGTCGGATCGCGGCTGCCTTTGGAAGTTTAGGGCTTTTGTAGAGGGAGTATGAGAGAGTATATGTGCAGAGTTTTGTGGCTAGAGAGAGTGATTGAACATATTAATTTTGGAACCCAAAGGCTCCTTTATATAGGCAATTGATGACTCACTTCGGCCAATCAAATGGCATGAATCAAAAAGGAATTCTTGGGTTCAAAGACCTCTAAACGTAATCTGCTACGTGGCCCGAATGTATCGAAAAAAGGCTACTAGGGTTTTGGTGAACGAATCAAACGATCGACAGAACATTCCAAAATTTGGAAAATAGGCAATTTGGCGGCCGAGGAAATGATGTTGTGGCCGTGGAATGGATTTGGCGACCGGTTAATCAATCTCTCAGGGAAATTTTCAAGCAACAGGTTTCACAGGTGAAGAAATGATGTTGAGGCCGTGAGATCAATGTTACGGCCGATAGAAAGATTCTCATAGGATTCTGTATTTCTATCTGCAAGGCTATATGGCTCTGGATTAGGTCCTCTAAGTGGCTCAAAGTACTCACCATAAGTCCATGGGTTCACGAGAAGTCAATCAGCAATCACTATATCCATATCATCATCGGGATGGTCCCTAAGGTGGGATTTAAAATAATTGTAAGGCTAAATTGAGGTGTCTATAGATGCCCCTCTTTGACTGAACTTAGACGGATCGCGAGACATGTTTAAGTAAGAGTGAAAGCTATAAAAAACAACTCAATTTGGTCCAACCACTATTCCAATGGGTTTTTCGAAAAAGGTTTTAGTTATGGTTGGGCTGGGAGGCTGCCTACGTATTCCACAGGGGAAATTCAGACCAACTGTAGTTCGGAGAAAAAGGTTTTAGTTATGGTTGAGCCTAGAGGCTGCCTACGTATTCCTCGAGGGAAATTCAGACCAACCGTAGTTCGAGGGAAAAAGGTTTTTGTTATGGTCGGGCCGGGAGGTTGCCTACGTATTCCACAAGGGAAATTCAGACCAACCGTAGTTCGAAACAATATAGAAAAATAAAAGAAGTTTAGAGGGTTAGGGACAGAAGACGTACCTTGGGCTTTAAAAGCCATAGTGCAATGTACCTGGGTTAGGCCAAGATTTTGGCGGAGAGTAGTTGAAGGAGTGTGGAGCTATCGGGGATGTATTCGCGGAGAGTATCCTCGGTATTTGGGGTAGACCAGTACACGGCGGGTGAATCGATTGCTTTTCATGATCATCCTTACTTTGACTGAGGGGAGCTCGGTTAGGTAGCCTATCCTTGCGAACGAGCTTGATGGAGTTGATGTAATTGGGTGGAATCCAAACCATCTTCCGGAGACGATCGGACGCTGATTTTGAGATATGGTGGCACGGGCTAAAGACTGGAGTGCGGAGCTTGAAGTGATAAAACCAAGGCATAAAGCTGGTTGTATGTAGGATCGACCTGTTTCATGAGTTGGAGAGATGCAAAACATAGTATGTGCATGATGATGGTTAGATATGATAATGGTGATGTAGACTTGATGATGACAATGGTGATGCAATTGATGCTTATGTGCATGGGCCCGTGCGTGTGTGTTTGTTTTAAACATAGAGCTTCTTTTAAGTTTCGGACTTGAGCATTCAGAGCGTAGAGCTCGAGCATTCGGAGGGTTGAGTCTAAGCATTCAAAGTATAAACCTTAATCATTCGAACATAGAGTTCGAGCATCCAGAACGCGGTGGTTGGGCATTCAAACGTAAAGCTTAAGCATTCAAGTGTGGAACTTGAGCATCCAATACATAGTGGTTGGGCATTCAGAGCGTAGAACCTGAGCATTTAAGGTATAAACCTTAATCATTCGAACATAGAGTTTAAGCATCTAGTACGCATCGGTTGGGCATTCAAACATAGAGCTTGAGCATTCAAGTGTGGAACTTGAGCATCTAGTACACAGTGGTTGGGCATTCGAAGAGCTTCGAGCATTCAAAGTTTTGAACTTTGAGCATTCAAGCATAGAACTTGAGACCTGATGATATCTTGTTGCGGCATGGAGTCGGCTGAGATAGCGAGCTTGAGAATGCGAGCGTAGAGCTGCTAAGATTAGAGCTATTGAGTATTCCATCTTCCATGGGGTTTGATTTGTTCCTCATGCTTGGGATGCTTCCAAGGCTGGTTTCCACATGTTCGGGATGTTTCCAAGGCTAGTTATGAAATGGTTGGGATTGTCCGCAATGCTAGATTCCACATGCTTGGGATTGTCCCCAAGGCTAGTTCTGAGTATATTCCACATGCTCGGGATTGTCCCCAAGGCTGGTTCTTGACCATATTCCACTTGCTTAGGAATGCCTCCAAGGCTAATTCTACTATATGCCATAAGACTTGTTAAATGCTTTGGGCAAAATGTGTTGGTTGTTATTGCCTTTGAAGATTTCCATCGCCTCTTCAAACTTGGTGTTTTAAGGAAAGTTCCGTTGCCTCCACTGATGGAGTGATTCACACGTGCACTCTAGGAGATTCCTACTGCTTCTTTTTGTTAAGGAGATTTCCATCACCTTTACTGCTGGGAGTGCCTTCTGGAGGCTAAACGCTTTCTAGCGACACAAATGTCTTCTGGTGGCTAAATGCTTTCTGCAACCTGGCAACACAAATGCCTTCTGGAGGTTAAATGCTTTCTAGCGACACAAACGTGTTCTGGTGGCTAAATGCTTTCTGCAAGCTGGTAACACAAATGCCTTCTAGAGGTTGAACGCTTTCTGGAAGCTAGCAACATAAGCGCCTTTTGGAGGGCTTTAGCAACACAAATGCCCTTTTTGGAGGATTTTAGCCATATAGATGCCTTCTGAAGGGTTGAAGTGTGCACTAGGTTATTGCAAGCTTTATACAGGTGCTTTTTCTTGTTGGTTGTTCACTCAATGCATTAAGTGGAAGCCATAGGATTGTTTTGCTGGCCTGGAAGTGGCGATGCTACTTAGCTTCAAGATGTGAGCTCAGGGTAGCTAAAGTAAGCACTGCACTGTTGAGATGGAACCTGCTGAGCACAAGGCTATGCATATGGTGAGGCCTGAGTGTGGAGTTGGTCGTAGTTCTTGAACAACAAAAAGCTAGATAAGGTCGTGAATATGACAAGGCATGTGCATGGTGCTACTAAAGAGCAAGTGTGAGGCTTTTGAGTTATGAAGGCAGAGCTGCTGACATGGAGATGAAAGCGCGAAGCAAGGAGCTATGGAGATGTGAAGTGCGAAGCCACTTTAATGCTGCTCACATGGTGCTAATTGTAGAGTTTGCTCAGGACTAGTTACGAGGCTATCTTCCACCTTCTTTGACTTGGCTCTGTCGGTCATAGACACAAAGCATGATGTGGTTGGTCCTAATAACTCCAAGGACCAAAATCCAGGAGAATCCTGCAATTTACATTTGAATAGTTTAGAAAATAGCAATGGATAGGAGAACAACATGTAATAGGCTTGGAATCGACCACGTGTCGAAGTTCATTTTTGCTGACTGCTAGGGGCAGGACCACCACACTTAAAGAACCCTAGTTCAAGAGCTTGAATGATTGCAATGCAACACATATGCATATTAATCTAAGTATTTAAGAAGAAACACAAGCCCCCTGTTTGGGCCATGAATGCTTGACCCTAGCTCAATTGTGCATGATGACAACGATCTAATTGCTCCTAGCATAGAAACATGCGATGTAAATAACAATGACTGTGAGTGCAATGTTTCTCTTTCTATTCGACAGAGATCTTGGCATTGTAGACACCCCAATTTGGAAATCCCGGACACCTTTTTAAGTCCCGAATGATGATAAACAAAGAATGATTTAAACCTTTGGATTGATGTAAACTTTTTGGAGCGTTACCTTTCGAAAACCATAGACAAGTGGCCGATAAACTTCCTAATGATGAAAACGTGCTTTGAAAAGCTTTAAACAATGCTCTTTGTACTCAAAGGAGTGAGGAAACACCTTAGAACTAGGTATGAGAGTGCCAAGTAACACTTAGAATGAGTGAGTACGTGTTTTGGCCATCGTGGTAATATCGGTCTTCGGTTTAGTTTTCTTTCAGCCCATTTTTCATAAGTCAAAATTCCTTATTTTTATGTTCAGAGTCCACCATCTTTTCGTACATTCAAAACCCTCTTTATCGATATATAATAAGCCTTAATCCGATTTGAAATAAGGGAGATACAAGGATTTTGCGTAAACGACTTCTTTTTCGACCACCTGAGGGTAAAATTATCATATCTTTTGATGTAAAAAATACTTTTGATCCAAACTACCTAGGTTAGAAAGTAGACTTAACGAGCTTTCCAACGGTCCAAAGAACACCCAAAATCGAGTTCGAGAGTGTCCGGGGCAGCCATTCGAAGTTCGGCCTGTTGAGCAGTCAACTATACCGTACGGCGGTCAACTATGCCGTACGGTGGACATATTTCTACCGTACGGTAGAGTTTTTAACTGCCTTAACTTAAGTCGATTGGAATGTGCCGTACGATGGAACCTAGTGCCGTATGGTGGATATTTAGTGTCATACGGTGGACTAACTTTTTGTCAAAAATGTCAGGAAAGTAGTAATTAGTTGTAGGCCGAAGTGCTTGGCTTTCAAGCCAAGTTTGCTTGATTTCCAATCCATTTTTGCCCAATAAATACCTCCCTCTATCATTAGACATGATACATTTTTTTTTGAAGAAAAAGAGAGAGAGAGGGGATATTTTTTGAAAAGAGAAAAAATAAACAGTTAGAAACCAACTACTACACTCTGAAAATCCATAGTCTCTCTTATACCTTCCTTTCAAAACACCAAACATATTTCCTCTCCAAAACCAAAGCCAAAACACTTCAAAAGTAACCCAAGTTCACAGTGTACCAAAGAACATTTGGTCATCCAAATTCACAAGGAAGGCCAGCATATCAATCACAACTATCCAAAGAAAGGTTTTTGCTCCAAGAGGTATAAATCTTTTATCCCATACTTGTCTCTGTAATCTAAGGGGAACCACATGGCCTAGATTGGTTCCTTATACCAGCTTTGGGTCTAAATGGTTCAAATGCTACATGAAAATTAAAATTGAAATCCCACACATCTCTACCGTGCGGTACAAATTACCACAGCATGGTAGAGATTTTTCAAGGGAACAGTTTTGTTTGCAATTTCTTTTCTTCTGTTTATCAAAACAAGTATGACACGCCATGCTATCTCATGATCTGTTTTTAAAGTAACACATGTTATGCTAGTTAAATCAAGTCATACATCCATGTTCTGACATAAGCATTGTGCATTTGATAAATAAGTATATTTGCCTGTTTTAGATTTCCACATGCTCTTTAAAGTGCTTATCATAAAATCCAATACCGTACGGCACATATCTCTGCCGTACGGTGGTGTTTTATGTGGAACAAAGTTCTTATTTGCTTCTTGTTGTTAGGTATTTAATTAAAGTATGCTTATTAATATTTCGACATGATATAAATTGCTCACACGCTGTAGTTGTTTTCTGTGTAAATTTAGCCATAAAGGCCAGTACCGGACGACACACATATCTGCCATGCGGTGGAAGTTTTGAGTGGAACAGAATGTTATTTATCTATTTTCTGCGATTAAATGTTCATATTCCTGCCATGACTGTTTCCTGTTTATACTTACTTGTTTCAGCAGTTTAAATTATTTATGTGATATAACTGTTTACGTGAATAAAAGTTAAGTAACAAAATGATTTTTCAAATCCCACAAGTATTAGTAGAGACTGATTTTATCAAGCGAGGGGGGTGCTTTTCCAAACAAAACCTTCCCCCTCGTAACCTGGCTCCCGAACCCAAAACTCCCTGTTTTTAGACGAAAACCTTTTTAAAGGGGCAAAAGTGTCATATTTTTTTAAATAAACGGTTTCTTGGGGTTAATTCTTTTCAAAGCCCGGGTGGCGACTCTCAAACGAACCAACCATTTTCCCCCTTTTTGTAAAGTAAATATACAAAAAGAGAGATGGGAAATTTTTTCGGGGCATATAGCCCACAGACATGCTCTTGACAATGTTGTGTGTCAACAATCAACAAAAGAGTTGAGGTGTTCTCCTAAGATATGACACTCTTCAAGCTGAGCTTTCTTCTTTTTGAAGGCTAAGTGTGTTGGCAGGGAGATAGACTTTACAATGCATCGCTTTGTTGCCTCTGCAAAATTGTTAGTAAACTCAGCAATGAAGGCGAGGCGGATTGGCTATGGCAGGGAGCTTGCCCAATTGAGTCCACGGCTCACTTTACTCCTTGCATAGAGATGATGGTCATGATGCCCTGATGAGCCTGCCTGTTTGAGCATAAGAACATCTCATATTTGGAGTTAGCTAATGCAACCAAGACAACTACTTCCATTAAGCAGCTATAATGATATACACATGAAATACTAGGATCAATAGATCAATGCAAAAGGCAGGGTGATACTGATATGCATGTAAATCTGCAATGTATTCTAGACATCTCAACTTTCGCGTATTTGATCCAATGCTTCCCCTTGCCTTAGGGAGGCTGACAATGACTTATTGCTTACACTTGCCAGGTGTTTTGAAAGACTGCAATGCTCTAGCAGCACCGCTAAAAATATTGTTTGGCTAAGAGACCATATTGATGCACTCCTCATGAAATGAAAGACCCATGTTATTTGCAAAAAGTTACTGCGCTTGTAGGTTTTCAATCTAGCGAGCTCATATTTTTTTCCTCTTCATTTTTCGTCTCTTTTCTACTCTTCATCTTCAACAACATGATTTGCTTACAAGTGATCTCAGTGAGGGTGCAGAAATATTTCAACTTCTTAGCTTAGTAGAAATGATGCGGGTCATAGGTTTGAAAAATTCATTTTGTGCTTTCGATAATTCAAGTGATTATGATGTGTTCCAAAAGATGCCATAAGATTACTTTGAAACCCTTGTAGATTGTTTTTAACATTTGATGTTATCATGAGTATTCTATGACAACAAACTAGCATAGGAGAAAACATTTTCAAAATTGTGGCCGACCAAAAGGTTCCTACGTATCCCAATAGAGAATCAGGCCATTCGTAGTTTAGGTTCGAGGAGACTTTCATTTTAGGTCCATATTTTATGCTAGGTGCAACAAGCGGATTTACGACCCAAAATAAACTCAAGACATATAGACCTTTTAAAAAGGAAATAGCTATGGATCAACATAGTAGCCAAAACTATCTAGATAAGACTCCATAAAAGATTGACTTTTAGCCTATGACATGATAGGCATGGATGCTGTTGCTGCCCGATGATCAAACTCAGCTGGATCAATCTTCTCTTGATCGATGAGGTCTTGGATCGCATTCTTGAAAGCCCCGCATTCTCTGATAGAGTGACCATTTACTTGGTGGTACTTGCAATACCCTCCGCTTTTTTGTATAAAGTTAGGAAATTTTGACTATGATGGCTTTAATACCCCTTTTGCTTCCAAGATACAGAACACCTTTTCCAAGTTCATTCTAAGAGAAACAATTCTCTTTTGCTTGTGGTTGTGATGAGATCTTACCATTTCAACATTACTGTTGCTCATGTTCATCTTACAGCTATTTTTCTTTTTGAGAGATTCCTGGTTTAGATTGACGGTATCGAGAAGAAGTTGCTTCTCATGTTGCGGCTGTAGATCGTCCACCACCATTTCAATTTGGTTGTCCTTTGTAGGATAAGTTTCTTTCTGAACTGCCCTATTCATCCATCTAGTAGGGGGAGATGGAGGTGGAGCTTGTGGAGGACTTCTTTGCAAACTGTGAACAATGGTGGCTAGGGTAGCCACTGATTCAGCCAATACATTAACTTTAATAGCCAGAGCTTCAATCTTCCTCTCAGCCATCGCTGTCATGTCTAAGACCAAACCCAAAATTTAGGAAAAGCAAGAACCTAGTTACGCTCAGGTTGAGATGTCCAAAATCAAGTGTCTATGCAATGCACACATCAAACACACTTATTGCCCTTAAAATGCAAATCTAGCATGATGGGGTGGCTTAACCAAATGATATTCGATGTTGACGTATGATCATGCAATGTGCTATGAGAAGAAATAAGAGTGATGGACTCCTCTTTTAGAAAGGCAAGCAAAATGATATACATAGCACCGTAGCTACTTTTACAGATTATGGATGAGTCATGCATAGCAATTTGTGTGCACACATGAGTTTATTGGATACCAAAGACAGCTAGCAATTTTTGATATGGATGATTTTTAAGACTCGTTGCTTACAAATACTGCGTGCCACTTAAGATCCTACTTCCAAACCAATCCACGCTATAAAATAGACTAAAAAAAGCAGAGTAGATGACCAAAACAGAGAGTAAACTGGGAGTCCACCGCTGTGCTAACGGCTATTTGAATGTTCTACCTTACATAATTTTTAGAAAAAACTTGTTGTTTGAGGGTTTGATCATCACTAGCCATTTTCACTAAGAAAAGTTTCGAAAGTTCTTCTCTCTTTCAATACTTGGTTAGGGAAAATTCATTCACTCCAAACAATGCTAACGTGATTTTCTACCAGCTTTAGGTTATTCTTTCAGGAAGTGTTTATCAAAACTCATTTTTACCAAAGCACATCGGGGTTGGTCTTTCAGAAACTCATTCAACTAGTTTTTCCTTTTCTTTCTCTTTCTCAAAATATGATTGAGCTAATTGGGATCCACATGATTACTTGCCAGCACATTGACAAACTCCTAAATCTTACCAGCTAGTTGCAGTAAGCATGCTCAAGATTTTAAAATTAAAAGATGGGTTGCTACACCGATTTGGAAATAGGAATCAAAGTCTTAAAGTTGTCATCTTGAATCATCCATTGAGAAATAAGTGTTTCTAGTTCTATAATATCCTTAACTTTGCATACCATCATCCATTACCAGCTCTACTACCTCATACTCCCCCTTTCCTTTTGCCTTGCAAGGCAGAGATTGCAAAAGCAACCCCAGTTCCATTGCCGACAAGGCGGCTCTTTTTTTGGTGCCTGATTTTGTTCTAGAAATTCATGCTTCTTGATGCTTCAAGCAAAGTGGGAGTGAGAAATAAGCAGTGGTGCTTTTAACTTACCAAAAACATACCTTGCAGGCAATACTATGCCTCAATGCTCAACCATAAAAACTTAGAGTTAGGGCTCTTAGTTCAAGCCCCAACCCTTCTGCACAGAAAGCAATGTTATAACAACATATACAAGGTGTGAGGAAGAACTTCTAGAAAAGATGCAAGTAGATTCCGAACATGCGGGATCCTATCTTTTTTTGATAGGTTCGATGGCTTTGTAACACATGTAAGGTCTGGGTAGTCTCAAGGGTGCTCCATTGTCAAAGGGTGCCAGTCCTCTCGCTAGCCCATCATTGGCGGCGATCGGGTGATCCCCTTTTTGATATTCCACTACGTACAAGTGACTGTGGAGTTTGCTGGAACCCCTAACATAGCCCGTGACATGCCGGGATATTAGGTGAACTCAATGAGGTTGCCCGCTCGATGCATATGATACAAGAATTAGATAAAACAAATATTAATCCTATGTCAAACTTTTTGGTTATGGCTCTCAAGTCCCCAACAGAGTCGCCAAAAACTGTAGACACCTCCCAAACGGGGCATCGCCATACAAATTGAACATGCTTGTTTGGTTTCACTTCATAAACCAAAATCGTGGATGTTCCCATGGCTAGGAACATCACCACACAGTAACGATTATCATCAAAGTAGAGTCGCCACCTAGTTTATAAAAGCTAGAAAAAGAGATAGAGATTCCGGGTATGGGAGCCAAAAGTACAATAATGGGAAGGTGTTAGGCACCCCTCTTTGCCTAGTTTTGAAACTGGCCCATAATTGTTCGACATATGATTAGTATTTGCTTTATTTAATTCTAAACACATAATCTGGTTATTTAGCATTTAAGAATTGATAAGGTGAGCCAAAGCAGTAATAAAAACATGCATCAAAACAGAAAACAAACTGTCCCAGAGAATGGATCCCTCGGTCGGTGAATGGATGTCACGGCCGAGGAATCCTTCTGGATTGATGTACCGGCCAAAGTATCAAAGACCCAGCTGATGTTCTTCCTCACACTAGTCTTAAATGATTAACAAAAAACCAAAATACTATGATTAAAGTATAAAAACGTAAAATAGATCAAACCATAGGTCCCTGGGCCTCACCACCTTGATTTCTCAGTTGCTTGATTGCTTCGGATTAGGGATGATTGACTGACTTTACTTCTCGAAACCCTAGGTTTAGGGTTTGTACTTCGGGGTTTGATCGTCGGATCGCGGCTGCCTTCGGAAGTTTAGGGATTTTATAGAGGGAGTATGAGAGAGTATATGTGCAGAGTTTCGTGGCTAGAGAGAGTGATTGAACATATTAATTTCGGAACCCAAAGGCTCCTTTATATAGGCAATTGATGACTCACTTCAACCAATCAAATGACATGAATCAAAAATGAATTCTAGGGTTCAAAGACCTTTAAACGTAATCTGCTACATGGCCCGAACATTTCAGAAAAAGGCTGCTAGGGTTTTGATGAATGGATCAAATGATCGACAGAACATTCTAGAATCTGGAAAATAGGCGATTTGGCGGCCGAGCAATAGATCTGGCGGCCGGCTAATCAATCTCTTAGGGGGATTTTCAAGCAATAGGTTTCACGGTTAAAGAAATGATGTTGAGGCCTTGATATCAATGTTACGGCTAATAGAAAGATTTTCATAGGATTCTGTATTTCTGTCTGAAAGGCTATATGGCTTTGGATTGGGTCCTCTAAATGGCTTAAACTACTCACCATAAATCCATGGGTTCACGAGAAGTTAATTAGCAATCACGGTATCCATATCATCATTGGGATGGTCCCCAAGGTGGGACTTGAAATAATCATTAAGCCAAATTGGGGTGTCTACATTTGATATTTGTTGGCACACCGAAGATGGAGCGCTGATCTCAGGGATTATGCATGGAGAGGAAGACACTAATTTTGGGGGTTTCTCCTTTGACACGTCTAGTTCGGTCCTTGCCATTTCCATGGATGACGACTTCATCATAAGCTCGGCTGCTCTTAACATAATGAGGAGAATGTCATACGTGCCTGGTTTGGGACTGGGAATCAATCAACAAGGGATCGCTGAGTTCCTTAACTTTCCCTTCAATGATGGCCATTTTGGTTTGGGATATGTTGCCCCTGCCAGGGGCGTTAAAAGAGGGAAAGATATGGGAAAGCCCCGAACTTTTCAAGGTAATGCTGATAGTTGCTTTGTACATGAAGGAGGAGGCACCGCTTATTTGGGGCAAGTCAAGTTGTTTTAAGATCCGAAAACTCGTGCCTGGCAGCTTGGTTTTGAGGTTTTCGCTACTAACACTTGGTCTGATAGCAAGGAGGAACTGGCCAAGGAAGAATTCAAGAAGAAGTTGACTCAAGTCAAGGAGAAAACCGGCTGGCTGAGGACGTTCGATCAAGGGAGCTTGGAGCTGTTATTCTCCCAAGTGGGTTTGGTTAAGGATGCTGAGGAGGCTGAAGTGCTGATGCTTGGGCCTGACATTCTCGAGGATCCTACCTTTCTCATTGTGGAAGCTAAGGGTAGTATTAAAAACTGCATCTTCACACCACGTCTAACTTGCATTGGGGACCCATCTAAGTCTGACATAGAGTCAGTCGAGTTTAAGTCTACGTCAGAGTTGGAGATTGTGCCTCTTGGCCCTCCTTGTCGTAGCTTTTACTTTGAGTTTGAGTCAACTATACTTGGTAACCCTGAAGGGTTTTATGAAATGCATGCCTCTGCTTTCGAGTACTTTGCTGAATTCTATATAAACTATGTCAACCCTGACGAAGAAGGAATAAATTTCGATGGAAAGATTCTTGAAGAATTGCGTTCCCTCATTGAAAGGGAAGATGAAAGGCATGCTCAGCCACTAAAAGAAGAAGTAATTTCTATAAACTTGAAAGGGAAGGATGACCCCTGTATGATGCAAATTGGTTCGATGCTATCCTCGGAGGATCGTGACGCATTGGTCGCCCTGCTGAAGGAGTTCATCCAGATTTTTGCAAGGTCACACAAGGATATGCTTGGCATAGATCCCGAGATAGTAGAGCATTAGATTCCCTTGTTGCCTGGTACCAAGCCTCTCAAGCAGAAGCTCCGCAGAATGAGGCTGGAATGGGTACAAAAGATCAAGGAAGAAGTCACCAAGCAGATTAACGTGGGTTTCTTGATGGTCGTAGAGTACCCTAAATGGGCTGCCAACATCGTGCTTGTTCCAAAGGAGGATGGGAAAATCCTAGTCTGCGTCGATTTTAGGGACTTGAACAAAGCAAGCCCCAAAGATAGTTTTCTCTTGCCACACATCAATATGCTAGTGGACAATATGGCAGGGCATGCTTTGCTTTCGTTCATCGACAGGTTCTTGGGTTATAACCAAATTCTCATGCCACCAGAAGATCGAGAAAAGACAACGTTCGTCACTGAATGGGGTGCCTATTGCTATTTCGTTATGTTGTTTGGATTGAAGAATGCTGGTTACACTTATCAACGGGCCCAAACGACCTTATTGCATGACATGATCCATAAGATAGTTGAGGTCTATGTAGACGACATGATTATCAAGGCAAAAAAGCAGAAGGATTTCATTCTAGCACTTAAGCAGTTCTTCGAGAGACTCCGCAAGTACCGAATGGGTCTCAACCCACAGAAGTGCACATTTGGGGTCACGGCAGGCATGATGTTGGGGTTCATGATTACTACGAGTGGGATTAAGGTAGACCCGTCTAAAATCGAGGCAATTCTCAAGATAAGGCCACCACAGTTTGAAATGGGAGTGTGGAGCTTTTGGGGAAGATTCAATTCATAAGCAGATTCATCGCCAAGTTGACTTTAACTTGCGAGCCGATGTTTCGTCTACTCAAAAAAGATGTTCTATTTGAATGGATAGACAAGTGCCAAGCTGCTTTCGAATCTATTCAAGGGTACTTGCAGAACCCACCAGTTTTGATGCCACCTGTTCCAGGGTAGCCTTTAATCTTGTATTTGTCTATCACCTCGTTTGCTATGGGATGTATGCTAGCACAAGAGGGAGATGTTGGAGTCGAGAAAGCCATCTACTATCTGAGCAAGAAGATGGTAGGATGTGAGGAAAGCTATACTCCTTTGGAAAAGACGTGTTAGGCATTCGTGCGGGCCTCCAAAAAGCTGAGCCACTACATGTTGGCTTATATGGTGAGACTGATTTCTCAAATGGATCCTCTCAAGTATCTGCTTGAGAAGCCTGAGCTTACGTATAAGATGGCGCGTTGGTTGCTTTTGCTGGCAGAGTTCGATCACCAATACGTCACAAGGAAATTTGTGAATGGACGTGCTGTGGCGGAATTTTTGGCCAATCACCCGATTGATGGACCTAAGGACGTGGATTTCAACTTCCCTAACGAGGATGTGCTAATGGTGGTCAAAGAGGTTTAGACGTTCTACTTTGATAGGGCTGCTAACCAGAAAGGATTTTGCATTCGGGTGTTACTGATTACGCCTGCCGGTACTCATATTCTACTTGCTTTCAAGTTAAGTTTCAAAGTCACGAATAATCAAGCTGAGTATGAAGCTTGCATTGTTGGTATGGAGGCCGCTATTGCCCTTGGGGTCGAAAAGCTCGAGGTCATTGGGGATTCCAACTTGGTAGTCTCTCAAGCCAATGGGGACTGGAAAGCCCGTAAGGAGAAGCTAAAGCCTTATTACCAAAATTTGGAAAAACTAATCCCTCATTTCAATAAGGTGACTTTCACCCATATTCCGCGTTTGAAGAATCAGTTCGCTGATGCCTTGGCAACTTTAGCTTCAACGATCGAGCTTCCGACAAGTGTCAAGCTACGGCCAATAGTGATCAAACAAAGGGACTCGCCAAGATACGAGTACATTAACGCCATCGATGATGTCAATTGTAGCAACTCCAATTTGGCCTAATGATTATTTTAAGTCCCACCTTGGGGACCATCCCGATGATGAATGGATACAGTGATTGCTAATTGACTTCACGTAAACCCATGGACTTTTGGTGAGTACTTTTAGCCACTTAGAGGACCCAATTCAGAGCCAAATAACCTTTCAGACAGAAATATAGCATCCTAGGAAAATACATCTGTCAGCCGTAATATTGATCTCTCAGCCTCCACATCATTCTTTCACCCGTGCAACATGTTGTTTGAAAATCTCCCAAAGAGATTGATCCCTTGCCCGCGAGATCCATTCTTTGGTCACCAGATCGATCCTTCGGCCACCAGATTGTCCTTTTTCCCGATTCTAGAATGTTCTGTCAATCATTTGATCCGATGCTCAAAACTCTAGCATCCATTTTTCGATTCTTTCGGGCTACGAAAGGAGATTCTGAGAAGAGATCTCGTGCTCATGTACTTCCTATTAATTCGTGCATTGTGATTAGTTGGAGTGATGTCATCCGGTGCCTATATAAAGGGGCCTTAGGGTTCTAAAATAAAACTCGCAATTCACCCTCATCAGCTACTAAACTCTGTAGAAACACTCTCTTATATTCCCTCTACAAAAGCCCTAACATCCCAAAGGTAGCGGCAACCCGACCAATCAAACCCCCAGAGTACAAACCCTAACCCTAGGGTTTCGAGAAAGAAGTCAGTCAATCACCCTCAATCTGAAGCAATTGTGCACTAAGGGATCAATGTGGTGAAGCCCCAGGGCCTATGGTTTGATTTATTTCTAGTTTTTGTACTTTAAATCATAGTATTTTGACTTCCTGATTAACTGTTCATTTTAGTGTGAAGAACATTGGCTGGGGCAACATTCTCTCGGCAATACATCAATCCAGAAGGATTCCTTGGCCGTGACATCTATTTTCTGTCCGAGGGATCCATTCTCTGGGACAACCTGTTTGTTCTTTGCTAATTTTTGATGCATGCTTTCATTACTGTTCTGGCTCACCTTATCAATTGTTAAGGGCTAATAATCAGATTACGTGTTTAGAATTAAATAAAGCAAGTATTAATCATATATTGAACAATTATGGGCCAGTCTCATGACTGGGCAAAAAGGGGTGCCTAACACATTTCCCTTATTGTACTCTTGGCTCCCCTACACAGAATCTCTATATGTTTTTCCTAGATTTTATAAACTAGGTGTCGACTCTATGTTGATGATAACTGCTATCGTGTGGAGATGTTCCTAGTCGTGGGAATATCCATGATATTGGTTTATGAAGTGGAACCAAATCAACATGATCAATCTGTATGGCGATGCCCTATTTGGGAGGTGTCTACAGTTTTTGGCGACTCCACTGGGGAATTGAGAGCCATAACCAGAAAATTAAACTTAAGATTAATACTTGCTCTATTTAATTCTTGTATCATATGCATTGTGCAAGCAACCTCGTTGAGTTCACCTAATACCCTGGCATATCACATGTTGTGTTAGGGGTTCTAGTAAACTCTACAGTCACTTGTACGTAGTAGTATATCATAAAAGGAATCACCCGATTGTCGCCTATGATGGGCTGGTGCCCTTTGACAACGGAACACCCTTGAGACTGTCCAAACCTTGCATATGATAGAAAGCCATAGAACTTATCAAAATAAGACAGAAACCTGCAAGCTAGGAACCTACTTGCATTTGTTTGTAAAAGTTCTTCTTCACACATTGTATAAATTGTTGTTCTAACATTTCTTTCTGTGCCGAAGGGTTGGGATTTATAGCACAAATCCTAACCCCTATATTGCCAAGTACTGACTCACTTGCCTTCTTGCCTATAACTTCCCCTCGCGTGATGTCAAAGTTCCACTTTAGTTAACAACCCGGACTTGAGGTAATTCCTTAAAGAGCGAGGATAGGGATTGCCTTCATAGGTAAACTTATTTATCTATACCCAACCCACTGCCCATGCCCTTGGGAGCATGAAAGTAGTGCGCAGACCGGTCTATCCGATTCAAGGAGGTCCGCCTTCGGGCGGTTCCCTGCGGGGCTAGTTCCCGGCCGCTTCTAAAAAGAGGTCAAAGGGATAGGTTAGAAGGTATTGAAAAGACTATGTGTAAGCTGATGCCAATCATGGGCACAAGTGAATTGCCTCTAAGAAGTGGCACGCGGTAGCATTTTAGCCCAAAGGAAAGCAGCTAATAAGGAAAAACCTAAATGTTAAGTCAGCAACACTTCCAAATGCCACGCTGCCTCTGAGAAGATGTACGAATACTCATTGAAACTTTTTTCTTTGGAGGGAGCTTAAGGCTAATCAAATTCTTACCAAAATCGGATTTCCTTTTCGTGCTCTCCTCAGCCTAGTGTTCCTCCTGATCAGGAAACTCACAGGTATTCTACTTTTAAAGCAGGCATGATAGGTAGGCCAAAGAAGCAATCACACCCAGTTTTATACTCGTATAATACCAGAAGCTACACCAAGCAGAAGTCTTTGTAGCCATCCCATCTGTCATCGTCGCCTGTCAGAACATCTCAATTGCAAAGGTCCCAATCACTCTCTGGGTCTTCACAGTCATCTTTTCAGCAAACTAAATCATCTATCAATCCCCAAGCTTTCCTCCCATACCCATCTCAGAAATGTCAGGCAATGACGCCATTATTGCTGAGCTCCAAGCTCAAATTACTACTTTGCTAGTCGAGAAAGCAGTAAGCAATGCTGAGGACAAGGGAGACGAAGAAGAATATGAGAATCCTCATAAAATGAAACTAGAAGAAAATCTTGAATTGGCCAAGCAAGTTAAACTCAAGCATGCCCTGGCTTATTCACAAGGAGATCAAATTCTAGACTTTGAAGACTGTGCCACTTCCCAGACTCTCAATTGCCCAACAAGTTTAAAATGCCGAACATCGAGAAGTTCAATGGGACTAGTAAACCTACCAGCCATGCCCGCCATGTTATCAACACCCTAAACCAATGGTCTTGAGTGATGAGCTAATAGCTCAATTATTCCAAAGGACTCTCACTGGAAGTACTCTTCATTGGTTTCTCATGTTGAAATTTGTGCACTATCAAACTTTGCCACAAATTGCCAACGCTTTTGTTAAGCAGTATGCATACAATGTCCAAATTGAGTTAACCACTCGAGATTTAGAGATGACCAAACAAAAGTCTAACAAAGACTTTACTACCTTTGTGGCAAGACCAAGAGAAGAAGCCGCCAAGATGAAGAATCGTCCCTTTGAGGAAGATCAAGTGAGGATAGTTGTCAAGAATCTACAATCCAAGTATCTTAAGCATATCTTAACTTAGGCTATCATTGATTCAAACGCCTACATGCTATCGGGCTGCAAATCGAAGAAGAGATCAAACTGGGGCTCATTGGGAAAGAAGAAGCTCCTCCACCCAAGAAAACCTTCCCAACCCGTACATCTCATGCCTCCGTAAATATTCTTGATCCAGCCTTACCATAAGACCCATTCCAAGCTGGCTCATCTCAAAACCCAAATCGCCCCCACCGTAACTTTGACCCTTTCTATATGACTTTGTCTCAAGCCTTCACCATTCTAAGCCATCAAGGGTATCTGAAACCCTTGAATAAACCACTTCCTCAGCCACCTCCTGGCCCAAACCATGACCCCAACAAACAGTGTTCTTATCATCAACACCCTGGGCATGAAACAGACCGTTGCCTGCGTCTCCACCGTGACATTCAAGACCTAATTGATAGCTGAGCCATAAAACCTTCACAACCTGGTGTGCAAGCCAACCCACTCCCTACTCACAATGCCGAACCACCACCCCGAAACATCAACTTTATAAGCCTACCTCATAATCTCATATATAATCCTAGCCAATACATTGTCCAAATTACCCAAGCTAAGCCAACCTTGACCTTGCTAAAGGAGGATGGATGTTTCATGATGGAGGAAGAAGAAGACAGCAAGTCTGATCAATCAAAAGTAATCGATCCTGATATGTCTGACAAAAGTAATGAGGAGGAGCAAGCAAAAAAGGAAAAGCTAAGGAAATGGGAAGAGCATTCCTGGACAAAACACAATTTGGAGGATCCAGATATTCCATTTGTAGAGGACGATGAATGGCTACGAATCTGGTTTGAGAATAGGAAGAAGGAAAAGGAGAGGGTTATCATGATGAGAAGGCACGCCCATTTCGAGCCTGCCCAAATAGTGGTACACATCAACCATCCCAAAATTCCAACGCCTCCCATTGTCTGGGAAATGATCAATCTTATAGAAGAAGTGGATGAGTTCTAAATGCAACAATGGGTCAATCCCTATGAAGAATGTGACTATAGTCAATGGTAGAGGAAGAAGAGGATCTAGATTTCATATACACAGATCGAACAGGAGAGAGTGACTTTGATGAAATGGAAGGAGAATATGATGATCCGCATGATGGGATCTCTTTGGTATCACTGTTTAACCAAATGGAAATAACTAATCTCTCCCACGTCTGCACAATCAACAAGAAAGAGGAAGAAGAAAGTCAAGGGGTAGAACCTGAGGAAGATAGGGTGGAAACCTAGGCTGATATTTCTATTTGGAAATTGCTCATGTCTCTAGGATGTAATCAGTGCACAAGCTTTGGAGATGGATCCAGTTCAAAGGCTTTGTTCAGCAAAGAAGAGGGTGGAAAAAAGTATAAAATTGTGAAAGACAAGGGAAAAGGAGATAGCCCCAAAAAGTAGCTGAGAAGTCATATCATGGACAAAAAAAATTTGATAGAGCATTACTTTTGTTTTCTAAATCAAGCTAGGACATTTTTTGACCCCTGTTTGGGCATTTAATTTTTGTTTTATCTTCTAAACTATGCTTATCCAATGATTTAGTTTCTAAATTACAATTGCCATGTACTATAGTCTCTTTGCCAAACAAGGGAAACTTTAAGAAATCAAATTCTATGTGTCGTTGACGAAAGGGAAAGTAGGGAAGAACCTTAATTGCTTAGAACTAGGTTTTTGTGAAAACTTAAAAAGAAGATGCTATCTCCGCAAGAACACTTAGAGTTAGCTTGCCCATTATGAAAGTACAAACACAAAGGAGATTTAGCAAAAAATATCTCCACCAAATCCCTCTCCAGAATACAGAAGCCCTTTGGAGAGAAACGCTCATTGGGTAACCCAAGATCCCAACCAAAAGTAAGAGCAAGGCCTGCTACGGCAAGAAACTGCAAAAGCACAGCCTAGGCAAAAGTTAAGGCATTTGAAGAAAAGCTCGCTAGGGATTAAATCTCCATTAGGTAACCTAGGCAAAATTTAAAGCATGTGAGGAGAAAAACCAAGAGTGGAAACCCAACCTCAAAGGTTGTGACTTTGGAACTACGTAAAAGGCCTAATTCCCTAACTGGGATACGTAGGCAATCTCACATTGAGATGCGGCCCAAACATGTGAAGAGAAGGAAAAAATATCAAGAGGTTATATAGCACAAAACAACTTTGATAGGTGAGACAATATTGGCGATTTCTGAGAAAGGCCATGGAGAACAGATAAAGCTGATTCTCCATGGCTGATGGTACGATTTCAATGTTGGAAGGCCTCAGATGCAAAGCACTTGACTCTAACGAAATCCGAAGAAGGTAGAAGAACATCTCAGATTCACCTAATTCTCTTCAGCAACAACAACCGCACTTTGAAAACCTTAGGAATGTACACTCATTGGATCTGGAATTTCCATGTTTGAGCAACCCATTTGAAGACAAACTAGGATCCTCCATCCGAGAGTCTTTTCCCACCACATCTTCATCAGAGTTTGGGGCTCATAATCCTAAATAATAAAAAAAACCCTAGCCCCTCTCGAAAGTTCCAATAAGCATTATTCAAGAAATGACTGATACTATAAGCAGAGGAGAAAGCTACATCCCAACTCCAATGTCAGCACCATGGGGTATCATTCTCAAACCCTAACCCAAAAACTCTTTTCAATGCCGAAGGCATTCCGTACTTGGAAGGAAATCCTAACATGGGCGATAGTGAGGCTGACACTAAACCTAGATGCCCATTTCCTCCCACGAATTAGCCAAACCAGAGCGTGCCCATGCACCATCCACAAAATTTACCTCATCAAGCTCCTAATAAGCCTAGATTGAATCCAACTACACCTAAGGCCAAACCGAAAACTTGGGCATCCTTATTACAATCTCAAAGCCTATCATTGGACTTGAAGCTTGAGTTTTATCCTAATCTCTTTAGAGGAAAAGAAGCCCAAGTAGAAATAGACGTTGAGCTAACAGATGTTGGTAGATGGAATAGGTACTTAGTGGGCCATTTCCTCGATGGGAAAATGCCGTACCCTTTGGTTGTTTCAACTGCCAGGTACCAGTGGAAAGAATTGTTTGTGGCTATAAAGCCAGATGTTGCTGGTTGATATCTATTTGAATTTAGAGATGAACAGGCTAAACAACAAATATTGGAAGGTGGTCTTTATTTCTTTTCACAAAAATACCTAGTCCTTATGGATTGGCACGAATGATGAAACTAGTTAAAGAACAAGCCTCCCATATTCCAGCATGGGTAAAATTGCATAACTTACCGTTAGAGTTATGGAACCAAGAGTGTTTTAGCAGAGTGGCTAGTACCATCGGTAAACCACTACATGTGGACCATGCCATAGGTAAAACCTCAAAGCAACCAAGCCTTCTTCAGACAAAGTCAACAAGTGCAAAAAATCTACATTGAGATTAATGTTGAACATGACCTTCCTGAAGATGTGAGAATAACTGTAGGGGGAAACTCAGTGGTAGTGCCTATTGAATATCAGGTGTTACACCTTTTGTGCAAACATTGTCAAATCTTTGGCCATTCTTGTACCCAGTGCTCTAAGAAAGCTCCCCCAACCACTAGTCAACCCAATCAAGAATGGACTTCAGTGGGCAATGGGAAACATGCTCAATCAAGTTCTAATGCTACCTTAACTACTTTACCTACCTCTTCCAAGATTGCATTTGTTAGTCCCCAAGCAGAAGTGCTTGCTGATTCAGAGGAAGAGTTAGAAAAGGTACTTGAATGAATTGTAAGAAGTTCTCATGAATGACTAAGCCAGATTCAAAATGAGGCTCCCAATCAGCAGCTGCCTGCATTAGTTAGCTCTGAACAACAGGAAGGCCTTGTCCTAACTGTTAGCATTCAAAAGGAAGAACACACATTGTCTCAGCAATTGCCTTAACTTAAGGTTAACTTAGAAGAGGTGAATGATAGTGATGAGAAAATTCCTCCAGTCAGCGGGTTAACCTTACTCCTATAGCTCCAGTTTCCAGATCGGCAGCTAAGAAAGCTGCAAAACTTAGAAATCAAGAATCTCCTGATCCTAGTGCCATGTCAGATATAAAATTGTTGATAGGAAGTTCCACCAAGGCTGGACAGATAGGGAGACAAAAGGGCTCTACAAAAGGCTCTTTCCACAAATCAAGGAGGTAACTCTCTTTATTTGTGTTTTTGTCCACATATAGTTATATCAATGTTTTTGCTATCCACTCTCATTGCTACTGATTTGTAACATTGTGGTTGTACGTAGTATTACTTTATTGATTGCTCACCTATAAATTTTGGTTTTTGGAATTTGAGAGGCCTTAATGATCCTCTCAAATAGAAGGAGGCAAAAAATTGGGTTTTTAAGAATAAATTATCTCTAGTTGGATTCATTGAACATAAAATCAAAGATCCCAAAGTTTCTAGAATTGTCAACTCTATGCTCCCTCATTGGAATTTTGTTAGCAATCACCCCAACTCTACAATGGGGAGACTTTTGATTTGCTGGAACCTATTGGTTTTCCATGTTCAAATTCTATGTCAGTCTTGTCAGTATATCCATTGTAAGGGGCTCACTTGCAATGGCCAGTACTCTTTTGTTGCCACATTTCTTTATGGGGCTAACTATTATCTAGCGAGACAATAGCTATGGGCAGACTTACAACAAATCTGTGTTGTTACCCCTTGGGTGGTATTAAGTGATTTCAATGCCATAAAATCTCTCAAAGAAAAAATAGGTGGGGATAAGACTTAGGTGCCATGGATGGAAGAGTTCAATTCTTGTCTCCAATCAACATAATTAGTTGACCTCAGATACTCTGGTTGTCACTACACGTGGTCAAATAAGCAACTGGGAAATGCCCACATTAGCACCAAGGTTGATAGGGTCTTAGTCAATGAAAGTTGGACCAAAAGATTTATGTTGGTCCAATGCTCATTTTCTCAACCCTAGAGTGTCTGATCACTCCCCTGCTGTTGTGTATTTGATAGCTACCACTCCTCCAAGGAAAAGGCCTTTTAGGTTCTTTAATTTTTTGGTTGAACACCCTAAATTCATAGACACAATTAAGCAGGTTTGGAGGAAGGTAATCTTTGGTAATGCAATGTACTGTCTCTGTGAGAAACTTAAGCATTTGCAAGAGGACCTAAAAAAATTGAACACTAGTAAGTTCAGTGATTTATCAGCAAGGGTGGTCTCTCTTAAACAACAATTGGAAGCCATCCAAAGAAAGCTTGGTTCTCACCCTAACGATCCCTCTAAACAAGCCACTGAAAGAGAACTGTGTCCCTTGGTTTTTTGCTAGGGCTGAAGAAAGTTTTGCCAAGAAAAGTCAAGAATTCAGTGGTTAAAGTTGGGGATCAAAGTACTTCTTTTTTCTTCAAAACCATTAGTAATTCTAGGAATAGGAACATAATTTCTAGTTTGGTTCTGGAGGATGGATCTGTCACACAGGACATTGAGTTGGTGAAGCACACCTTCATCAACTACTACACTAATCTGTTAGGTACCAAACATCTGACTGATTATTTTGGATCCTCCAGAGTGAATCAACTCATTACTAGGAGACTCTCCCATTCTCGAAGTTTGGAAATGGTAATAGAGGTAACAAATAAAGAGATCAAGGACACCTTCTGCTCTCTTAATCCTCAAAAAGCACCTGGTCCAGATGGGTACAATGTGGCCTTCTTCCAAAAAGCTTGGCCTGTGATAGGCCATGAGGTGACATCAACTATTAAACTCTTCTTCAGATTTGGTCAACTTTTGAAGAAGGCTAATGCTACCTTAGTTGCTTTGGTGCCTAAAATCCCTAACCTTCTAAGGTAGGGGATTATAGACCAATCTCATGTTGCTATGTGGTATATAAGTGTATTGCTAAAATCCTGGCCAATAAAATCAAACATGTCCTACCATCTCTCATTGATCCTGCCCAATCTGGCTTTGTACAGGGTAGGAGGATAGCTGATAACATATTCCTTACTGAGGAATTAATGAGGGGTTACCACAAGCACTCTTCATCCCCTAGATGTGCCATGAAGGTGGATATCATGAATACTTATGACAATGTCAGATGGGATTTCCCCTGGGATGTCTTGGCCTTCATGAATTTCCATCCTAAAATGATCGAATGGTTGAAAGCTTGCGTTTCCATAGCCAATTACTCCTTGTGCTTCAATGGGGAAGCAATAGGATACATTCCTGGGCAGAAAGGTTTAAGACAAGGTGATCCCGTGTCTTCATACTTATTTGTGATAGTAATGGAGGTCTTGACTTGCATTCTTGAGGGGAAGTCTCTTCTCCTTGATTTTAAGTTCCATTGGAAATGTGGCTCCACCAAACTTGTCAATCTTTGCTTTGCAGTTGATCTTATGATTTTTTGCAAAGGTGAGGTAAGCTCTATTACTCACATTAAACAATCCTTGATCGAGTTTGAGGCTTTGTCTGGCCTCTTTCCAAGCCCAACAAAGAGTAACATTTTCTTTTCTGGTGTTAACCCTTCCACCAAATCTTTCATTCTCAATATTTTGGGTTTTCATGAAGGGTCTTTACTTGTTAGGTACTTAGGGGTACCTCTTCTATCCACCAAGCTCAAACACACAGACTATAAAGTCATGGTGGATAGAATTGTAGCCAAAACCAAATCATGGACCCATAGGTACCTGTCTTATGCTGGAAGGATACAATTGATAAAATCAATACTCTTCTCAATGCAAACTTATTGGTCATCTCTCTTTATTATCCCTAATAAGGTAATTAAGGAGATTGAATCCATCCTTAGAGCCATTTTCTGGTCAGGTCCTGATCTTAAGAAGACTGGTGCAAAGGTCTCATGGGAACACCTTTGCTCCCCTTCAAGGAGGGTGGTTTGGGTTTTGTGTCTTTGGAGGTTTGGAACAAGGCAACTGTTGCCAAGCATATATGGTTTCTTGTTTCTGAGGGGGAGTAATCTATGTGGTGCCAATGGGTTAAGTCTTACTTACTCAAGGGTAAGAGCTTCTAGAGTGTAAAAACTCCATGTGACCCATCTTGGGTTTGGAGGAAACTCCTCAACCTTAGATCATATGTCCAGCCTCATATCTAGTATAAAACTGGGGACACTACTACAAAATGGCATAAAGGTCACGGTCCAAAAACTAAGAAGATCTCAGTTTTTGTAAAACCGTGATAAAATATCACAGACTATAGTTTTAATCTCAGTCAAAAAAAAAAACTGAGATGGAAAGATTTTTTAATCTCAGTAATTTAAAAAGTGAGATTGTAACTTAAAAAATAGATCTCGTTTCAAAAAAACTGAGATTGTTTATAAAAGAATAGATCTCGTTTTATAAAAACCGAGATAAAAAAAACTTTTAATCTCGGTCATTAAAAACTGAGATTGTAAGAATACAAATAATAATAATAATAATAATAATAATAATCTCATTCTTGTTTAGAGGAGTCAAATGGGCCGTGCCGACACAGCACGGGCACAGGGCGGTACGGCACGTCACAAGCACGATCTTAGCCTGACACGGCACGGTCTTATTGGGCCCGGGGCACGACACGGGCACAGAAGTGGGCGGCATATGACGGGCACGGCACAGTTGGCCTGGCATGGCACGGTCGTAGACGGGCACGACACGGGCTGTAACGCCCCTAATTTTAGGTACGTTAATAAAGGAAATTTATTACAGAAATATTGAGTCACCGCTCATTATTACAAAACGGCTCACATAGGAGCATTTGAAATTCAAAAGACAACCAAAAAGGAAGCTAAGAGATCCTATTCTACGGCTCCTCTTGCTCCTCCATCCTAGCGAGTTCCTCGGCTCCGTACGCCTCCAAGGTGAATAGGTCGCCCTGTTCATCTATCAAATCTGACATATTATATCGGCGTCGCCACCCATATAATATGCCAGGGTCACCACAAAGGCAAAACCATGAGCTACGAAAGCCCAATAGTACAATCCTACTACTAACATCG
>BPLS01031192.1:242915-274048 GCA_019656275.1 Rhododendron kiyosumense
GGTTCAAAAGTTCCAACGAGGGCGAAACGGTCATTTTGCCAAGTCTAAGGAACTTTTCGGTTTAGTTACTCTAACAAGATAGTTATATGCTAACTAGGCTTGCTAAGTAGGACTAAAGCGAAAGAATTGAAACTCGAGGGACCAAAGTGCAATTATGGCAAAATTCAAGAATTTACGCAATTTAAGCAATTAAAATAAATAACTCGAATAATAAAAATAACTTTTTATTCCTTGAAATTCAGAGTTATTACACGTAGGATTTTCCAACTAGCTTATTCGGCCCCGACTAGTTCGGATCAAGGTAGGATACCCTTACTCCCATCCCTATGTATATATAGTTTATCTTGAATTACTTTTCTTCTCAAGTATTTGTATTTAAGATGAATATGAGCATGCGTATATGAATTGCTTGTATTGCTTGTGGTATAGAATAGAGTTGGACGATCTTGTTGAATGATTGTTGTTTACGTATGTGATATGTTCCACCGCGGAGTTTTTGCATGTAACGAGACATGAGAATCGAGAAAGTAGAAACATGACACCTAGGGCGTGGGTAAATGGGAAAAGTGTTCCGAGGACAGAAATATTCTTGAAACTACATAATGACCGTTTTTGGTGGCATTATGTGTGTGTGTGTGTGTTCCAATGGGAAACCGGAGCAGCGGAACCATTGTGAGGTTGTGTGTGTTCCCATGGGAAACCGGACCGGTGGAACCATGGTGAGGTATGGCTTGGTTATCCACGGAGAGGAGCCAATGCAATGTGTGCCAATGGGAACCCGGTGCGGCGGAACCATTGTGAGGATACTCGGGAACCCGGAACGGCGGAACCGAGGTTGGGTGTGTGGCTTGGTTATCCGCGGTACGGAGCCAATGTCAAATGATTTTTGAAAGGTTGGGTGTGTGTGTGGCTTGGTTATCCGCGGTACGGAGCCAATGCAAATGATTTTGAAAGATGGTTTTGTAAATGGAAATGATTGACACGGTCTACGATGAGTCGCGTAGGAGAAACACGGGAAAACTTGGACACCAACGTTAGATCGAGAATGTGGATGTGTTATCGTTATTAGTTTGATTTCTATGATCGTTTGTTTGTAAGTTATGGGTTAGCGGGTATGGGGTTACTCTACTGAGCGTTGTAGCTCACGGTGTTGCCTTTTTGGTGACCCTGACATATTATATCGGTGGCGACGCTGGTATAATGTGTCAGATTTTGTAGATGAACTAGACGAGCTGTACACCTTGGAGGCGTTCGGAGCCGAGGAGCTGGCTAGGATGGAGAAGCAAGAGAAGCTGTAGATAGGAAACCCTAGTTATCCCTCTCTTTTGTAATATTGAACTCCTGTGAGAGTTTTGTTGTAATGACGAGCTGGACTCGCTTCGTTTTTATAATAAAAAGTTTTATTTAACGTACCCTAATTTTGGGGGCGTTACAGAACGCATTGGGATTTGGCTGCTAGGGTTTTGTGAATGGATCAAATGATTGATAGAACGTTCCAGAATCTGGAAAATAGACAATTTGGCGGCCGAGTGAACGATTAAGCGGCCGAAGGATAGACTTGGCGGCTGAAAGAACAATCTCTCAGGGAGATTTTCAAGCAACAAGTTTCACGGGTGAAGAAATGATGTTGAGGCCGCGAGATCGATGTTACGGTCGGAAGATAGATTTTCCTAGAATGCTATATTTCTCTCTGAAAGGTTATTTGGCTCTGGATTGGGTTCTCTAAGTGGCTAAAAGTGCTCACCATAAGTCCATGGGTTCATGAGAAGTCAATCAGCAATCACTATATCCATATCATCATCGGATGGTCCCGAAGGTGGGACTTGAAATAATTGTTAGGCCAAATTGGGTTGTCTACGGATGCTCTTCTTCGACTGAACTTAGACAGATTGCGAAACATGTTTAAGTAAGAGTCAAAGCTGTAAAAGCAACTCAATTTGGTCCAACCATTATTCCAAACGTTTTTTTGAAAAAGGTTTTTATTGTGGTCGGGCTGAGAGGCTGCCTACATATTCCAGAAGGGAAATTCAGACCAACCATAGTTTGGAAGCAATAAAGAAAAATAAAAAGTTTTGAGGATTAGAAACAGAAGACGTACTTTCGGGCTTAGAAAGCCGTAATGTGACGTACCTGGGCAATGCTAGGATTTTTGGCAGAGAGTAGTTGTAGGAGTGCGGAGCTGCCGGGAAATTTTTGCGGAGAGCGTCCTTGGTATTTTGGGTTACATCAATACATAGCACGTGAGTCATTTGTTTTTCATGATCATCCTCACTTTGACTAAAGGGAGCTCAGTAGAGTAGCTTATCCTTGCGAATGAGTTTGATGGAATAGATGTAATTAGGGTGGAATCCTAACCATCTTTTGGAGACAATCGAACGCCGGTTTTTGAGATATGGGGGGCACGAGGCTAGTAACTAGAGCGCGGAGCTTTGAGATGAGGGAACCGAAGCTCGGAGCTATAGACACCCCAATTTGGCCTAACGATTATTTCAAGTCCCACCTTGGGGACCATCCCGATGATGATATGGATACAGTGATTGTTGATTGACTTTTTGTGAACCCATGGACTTATGGTGAGTAATTTAAGCCATTTAGAGGACCCAATCCAGAGCCATATAGCCTTTCAGACAGAAATACAGTATCCTAGGAGAATCTTTCTATCGGCCGTAACATGGATCTCACAGCCTCAACATCATTTCTTCACCTGTGAAACTTGTTGTTTGAAAATTTCCTTGAGAGATTGATCTTTCAGCTACCAGGTCTATCCTTCGGCCGCTTAATTGTTCCTACGGCCACCAGATCTTTTGCCTGGCCGCCAGATTGTCTATATTCCAGATTCTAGAACATTCTATCAATCGCTTTATTTGATCACAAAACCCTAGTAGCCAAATCTCGATGCGTTTGGGCTACGTAAGGAGATTACCATGAGGAGTTCATGCTGCGTTATAACTCTAATTCAATCAATCGATTTTGATTGGTTGAGGTGTGTCATACCTATGCCTATATAAAGGAGCCCTTGGGTTTTGAAAGTATAACGAATTCATATACAAAAGCCCTAACATTCTGAAGGCAGCCGTTGATCCAATGATCAAACCCCTGAAATACAAACCCTAACCCTAGGGTTTCGAGAAGTAAATTAGTCAATCACCCTTAATCCGAAGCAATCAAGCAACTGAGGGATCAAGGTGGTGAGGCCCAAGGGCCTATGGTTTGATTTCTTTTATGCTTTTACATTAATCATAGTGTTTTGATTTTCTGTTAGTCGTTTAGTCTGGTGTGAGAAAGAACATCGGTTGGTTCTTTGATCCTTCGGCCGATACATCAATCCAGAAGGATTCCTCGGCCATGACACCGTCCAAGGGATTCATTCTCTAGGACAGTTTGTTTTCTGTTTTGATGCATGTTTTCATTATTATTTTGGGTCACCTTATCAACTGTTAAAGGATATTAATTAGATTACGTGTTTAGAATAAAATAAAGCAAGTATACGTCTTATGTCGAGTGATTAAGCGCCAGTCTTACGACTGGCAAAGAGGGGTGCCTAACATCTTTCCTTTATTGTACTTTTGGCTCCCATACCCCTACTTGTTTTTCTTAGCTTTGTAAATTAGGTGGTGACTCTGTTTTGATGATAATCGCTATCGTGTGGTGATGTTCCTAGCCATGGGAATATCCACGATCTTAGTTTATGAAGTGGAAAGCAAACAAACATGATCAATCTGTATGGCGATGCCCCATTTGGGAGGTGTCTACAGTTTTTGGTGACTCTGCTGGGGATACTTAGAGCCATAACCAGAAAATTTGACATAGGATTAATATTTGCTTTATCTAATTCTTTTATATGCATCGAGCGGGCATACGTCATTGAGTTCACCTAATATCCCGCATGTCACGGGCTATGTTAGGGGTTCCAGCAAACTCCACAGTCACTTGTACCTAGTGGTATATCAAAAAGGGGATCACCATATTGCCGCCTATGATGGGCCGGCGAGAGGACTGACACCCTTTGACAACGGAGCACCCTTGAGACTACCCAAACCTTACATGTGTTAGAAAGCCATAAAACCTATCAAAATAAGACAGGATCCCGAAGGTTAGGAATCTACTTGCATCTTTTCTAGAAGTTCTTCCACACATCTTGTATATGTTATTGTAACATCGCTTTTTGTGCAGAAGGGTTGGGGCTTGAACTAAGTGCCCTAACTCTAAGTCTTTATAGTTAAGCACTGAGGCATAGCATTGCCTGCAAGATATGTTTTTGGTTAGTTGATAGCACCATTGCTTACTTAACACTCTCATTTTACTTAAAGCACCGCAAAGCATGGATTTCTAGAACAAAAATGAAACACTGAAAAAATATACGCTGCCCTGTCGGCAATTGAATTGGGGTTGCTCTAGCAATCTCTGCCTTGCAAGGCTAAAGGAAAGAGGGAGTGTGAGATAGTAGAGTAGGTTATGGATTATGAGTCAAGGATATTATGGATAGAATTGACAATACTTATTTTTTGATGGATAATTCTACATGACAAGTGTAAGACTTTATTTCTATTTCCAAATCGGCCTAGCAACCCGTCTTTCAAAATTCAAAATTTTGAGCATGCTTACTACAACGAGCCAGTAAGATTTAGGAGTTTGTCAATGTGCTGGCAGGTAATCCTGTGGATCCCAATTACCTCAATCATAGTTTGAGAAAGAGAAAGATAAGGAAAAAACTTGTTGGATGAGTTTCTCATAGATCAACCCTGATGTACTTTGGTAAAAATGAGTTTTGAAAAGTATTTGTTGAAAGAATAATCTGAAGCTAGTAGAAGATCATGGTAGTATTGTGTGGAGTAAAGAAATCTTCTCCAACCAAGAATTAAAAGAGAGAGAAAAACTTTCAAAACTTTTTAGAATGCCTGATGATAATCCTCAAATAACAAGTTTCCTTTAAACTAAAAGTTGTGAAAGGTGGAGCATACAAATAACCGCTAGCACAGCGGTGAACTCCGAGTCTACTCTCCATTATAGTCATCCACTCAGCTTTTTTGGTCTATCTTATAGTGTGGACTGGCTTGGAAGTAGGTTCTTAAGTGTCATGCAATATTTGTAATCAGCGAGTCTTAAGAATCATCCATATCAAAATTTGCCGGTTGTTTATGGTATCCGATAAACTCATGCATGCACGCGAATTGCTATGCAAGACTCATCCATAATCTGTGAAAGTAGCTATGGTGCTATATATATCATTTTGTTTGCCTTTCTCTAACCATGTAGGGGACTAAACCAAAAGAGGAGTCCATCACCCTTATTTCTTCTCATAGCACATTGCATGATCACGTATCAACATCAAGTATCATTTGGTTAAGCCACCCCATCATGCTAGATTTGCATAGACACTTGATTTTAGACATCTTAACTTGAGCATAACTAAGTTCTTGTTTTTCCTAAATTTTGGGTTTGGTCTTAGACGTGACAGTGATGGCTGACAAGAAGATTGAAGCTCTTATTGCTAAAGTTAATGTATTGGCTAAATCAGTGACTGCCCTAGCCACCATTGTTCACAGTTTGCAAAGAAGTCCTCCACAAGCTCCACCTCCACCTCCCCCTACGAGATGGATGAAAAGGGCAGCTTAGAGAGAAACTTATCCCGCTAAGGATAACCAAATTGAAATGGTGGTGGATGATCTACAGCAGCAACATAAGAAGCAACTTCTACTCGATACCGTCAGTTTAAACCAGGAATCTCTGAAAGAGAAAAATAGCTGTAAGATGAACATGAGCAACAGTAATGTTGAACAGGTAGGATCTCATCTCAACCACAAGCAAAGAGAAAATTTGTTCCTCTTGGAATGAACTTGCAAAAGGTGTTCTGTATCTTGGAAGCAAAAGGGGTATTGAAGCCATTTTAGCCAAAATTTCCTAACTTTATAAAAAAAAAGCAGAGGGTATTGCAAGACCACTAAGTAAATGGTCACTCTATCAGAGAATGCGGGGCTTTCAAGAACATGATCCAAGACCTCATCGATCAAGAGAAGATTGATCCAATTGAGTTTGATCACTGGATAGTAGCAGCATCTAGGCCTGTCACGTCTTAGGCTATGAGTCAATCTTTTGAAGAGTCTTATCTAGCTAGTTTTGGCTATTGCTTTGGTCCATATCAGTTTCCTTTTTAAAAAGGTCTATGTCTTGAGTTTATTTTGGGTTGTAAGTCCGCTTGCTGCACCTAGCGTGAAATGTGGACCTAAAATGAAAATCTCGTCGGACTTGAACTACGAATGGCCTGATTCTCTTTGTAAGATACGTAGGCACCTTATGGTCGGCCACAATTTTGAAAATGCTTTCTCTTGTGTTAAGCTCTTGCTATAGAATGTTCATGATAAAGTTAAATGTTCAAAACAATCCTTGAGGATTCTAAAGTGATTTCATGATGTCTTTTTGAAATACATCATAATCACTCAAGTTGTCAAAAGCAAAGGATGAGTTTTCAAAATTATGACCCATGTCATTTCTGTTGAGTTGAGGATTCCTAGGACCACTATTGAAGATGGAGAATAGAAAAGAGAAAAGAGAAAGCGAAAAAGAAAGGAGAAGAAAAATGTGCTCGCTAGATTGAAAATCTGCAAGGGCGGTCTAGGCGAAAATTAGAGCATGAACAAAGAGAAGAGAAGTGAAAAATTGGCCATGTTTTCATACGTCTGTCTCAAAGACTGGTGCTCAATCTTAAGAAATCCACTTGATTAAACATCAGAGCTCTTAATCTCTTGGCTAGGATCCATGTCACTTTGTTGTATGATTCAAAATGAAGAGAGGCATTCATTTCATCTATCCAAACACTTATCCCTTGCTAGCCACATTAAGCCTCTAGATAATTCCTTTGAAAAGCCTGCTAGGCAGCCATCCCCTATGCTAGGGCAAACAAAAAAATACAAGGAAAGGCAAAAGAAAAACCAGTTTAAAAATGAGCACCCCGTCATGCAAGGGGCATTTTGAAGGAAACATTCCTTCCAATCCATATGAAGGACATTTTGAAGAAAACAACTCTTTCACACAAGAGGCAACAATAGTTGATAAGAATGCTGAAGATGGCTGCTAGCTTTTAAAACCCAAGCATAAGTAGAAGTTAGGTTTGAGCCTTTACATCCGTTTCTTTTCTAAGCCAAAACCCCAAGCCTGCATTATGGTCCATAACAAAGTTCTCTCAGATTGAGGAACTCGACTTAGCAGCAGGGTCCTAGGCACTAAGGGCATAACCAGTGTGGAAAAGTGACACGATAAGTAAACATCATGGGGTACATACCACTCTAGCAAAGTACACATCATGAAGAGTCATATGGAATAAAGGGGCATGACTAGGCCCTCCTCTAATCCCCTCTCAGAAGTATCCAACCTCCTGTAAGGATAGCCGCTTAGTAATTCAACTCATGATGATCAACTCAAAACAATGACCTTAACTAAATGACTAGGGGCATGGGTTTGTGAAGCTATGTCTCATGAAAAATTGAGTGGTATACATATGGAGCATGATTGATGGAATGTGTAGACACCTCCCAAACAGAGCATCACCATACAGATTGATCACGTTTGTCTGCTTTTCACTTCATAAACTAAGATCGTGAATATTCCCATGGCTAGGAACATCACCACACGATAGCGGTTATCATCAAAACAGAGTCACCACCTAGTTTATAAAACTAGGAAAAACAAATAGAGATTCCGGATACGGAAGCCAAAAGTGCAATACGGGAAGGTGTTAGGCACCCCTTTTTGCCCAGTCGCGAGACTGACCCATAATTGTTCGACACATGATTAATACTTGCTTTATTTTATCCTAAACACATAATTTGATTATTAACCTTTAACAATTAATAAGGTGAGCCAGGGTAGTAATTAAAACATGCAACAGAAATAAGCAGAACAAAACAGGCTGTACTAGGAAAATGAATCTCTCGGCCTGTGAATGGATTTCATGGCCGAGGGATCGATGCCCCAACTGATGTTCTTCCTCACAGCAGACTTAAACGATTAACAGAAAATCAAATACTATGATTAAAGTACGAAAAAGTAAAAGAGATCAAACCATAGGCCCTTGGGCCTCACCACCTTCATCCCTCAGTTTGCTTGATTGCTTCGGATTGAGGATGATTGACTGATTTGCTTCTCAAAAACCCAAGGGTTAGGGTTTGTACTTCGAGGTTTGATCGTAGGATTATGGCTGCCTTCATAAGATTAGGGCTTTTATAGAGAGAGTATGAGAGATGATTTTTGCAAAGTTTAGAGGTATGAGATGGAGAAATTGGATATTAATTTCGGAACCCTAAGGCCTCTTTATATAGGCATGGGATAACTCACTCCGGCCAATCAAATGGGTGAATCAATAAGGAATTATAGGGTTAGAAGATCTCTAGATGAATCTACTTTCATAGCTCTAACACATTAGAGTTTGGCTGCTAGGTTTTGGGGATCGAATCAAACGTATGACAGAACATTCAAGAATCTGGAAAATAGACAATCTGGCAGTTAAGGCCGTGAGATCGATGTTATGGCTGATAGAAAGATTCTCCTAGAATATTGTATTTCTGTCTGAAAGGCTATTTGGTTCTGGATTGGATCCTCTAAGTGGCTTAAACTTCTCACCATATGTCCATGGGTTCAGAAGAAGTCAATCAGCAATCACTGTATCCATATCATCATTGGGATGGTCCCTAAGGTGAGACTTGAAATAATTGTTTGGCCGCACCGGGTTCCCATTGGCACACAATGCATTGGCTCCGTAACGCGGATAACCAAGCCATACACACCCAACCTCGATTCCGCCGTTCCGGTCTCTCGAGTATCCTCACAATGGTTCCGCCGCACCGGGTTCCCATTGGCACATACACACACTTACGTAATACCCTTGAAATAGTCATTACGTAGTTTCGAAGATATTTTCCAACTGGGAAAACACAACAACCTTGTTAAACACACCCTAGGTGCCATGTTTCTACTTTCTTGGTTTTCGTGTCTCGTTTGCATGCAAGACTCCGCGTGTGGGAATTTTTCATACAACATGCATTCATTCCAACTTCGAAATAGTATAATAAGAACATCTAAGTCACGTAGCATGCTTGAACACCATAAACAACATAATCATGCATTTTTACTTTTCAAACAACGATCAATGTAACTTTTTAAACTTTAAGGAAGTAAGTAGAGTTTCACATAGTAAGATTACAACTACTTTACGAAAATGAAGTAAGCTTTTGAAAAGTTAGTAAGGATCACTACTGTTCTCCTAGGCGGTGGTTTGGACGTCGGGTTGATTTCGGCAGCGTAACGGCCCTCCTATTGCTTCGAAAGGAAAAGTTTTGGATCACTTTCCCTAGAAACAACTTCCTAACTACTACTACACTACTTTTAAGATCGTAGGGTGGTTTTGGAAGTGGTTTGGTGGTTTCGCTCAAGAACTCACAAGAACAAAGAAAGTTCTTGAACTTAGAACAAAGAAACTTGGAATTCTAGAGAGAAGGAGGAGCTAATTGCTTTGAGATGTGATTTTCAAGTGAAGAGTGGCTCTCTATTTATAGGCAAGGGATGCCCCCTCCCCCAAGATGGCCGGCCCCCTCTCTCTCTCCATTCCCCAATTTTTTAACCAAATCAAATCCAACTTTGATGGAAGATCAATGCAAGAATCCTAGGTTTGCATGGCTATGGTGTACCTTGGTGAGATTCTTGAATCAAATGGAGGGTTGAGATGGGAATGGTACATGATCAAAGGGTTGAAACAAGTGCAAGGTGTATATTGGAGTACAATAGAGTTAGGATTTGATTTGGAAGAAAATAAATCCCAAGGATTTTGAAGTACAACCAAAAAAAATCAAGCCAAGATTTACATCAAATCTCCCTCCCTCTCTCCTTCCTCTCTCTCTCCTCTCTCTCTCTCTCGGCCTCTCCCTCTCTCTCTCTCTCTCTCTCTCTCTCTCTCTTTCTCTCTCTCTCTCTCTCGCAAGATACACACATATATATATGCATATATATGTCATACAATGGAAGAAAAAATCAAATAAAGAAATAGTTTCTTGGTACTTTTGAAATCCAAGGTAGATCCAAGGCTAAGATTCACTTACCAACTTATAAATAGACAAGGGTACTTTAGGCAATATAATATACAACTAGGTACAAATATATATATACACACACACACACACATATATATATATATATATATATATATATATATATATATATATATAAATAAATACAAAGGTGGTTGAAATCCCAATAAAAAAATAATAAAAGGGTACTTTTGTAACTATGCACTTTTGATTAAAAATAATGGTACCTTCCCATGTGATTAAAGAAAATGATTAATTAAATAATCCAATAGTACTTGAAAGATTTACTCTATTGTCCAATGGTTAAAACTTCCCCTAACATCTATTATCCAATGGATAATAGTTATTAGGCCACTTTAAAATAATTAAATAATCAAAAGGTACAATAAAGTAAGTATACTTTTTAATATAAACAAATGGGATTTTATTACCCAATGGATAATAGTTTCCCTAACCATCATTGTCCAATGGACAAAGAAATAAACCAATTTGATTAAAAGAAAATGAATATTAAAATTTAACGTCTAGGGTTCAAAAGGGTCAAAAGTTCCAACGAGGGGCAAAACGGTCATTTTGCCAAGACTAGGTGACTTTTCGGTTTAGTTACTCTAACCGGATGGTTAGATGCTAACTAGGCTTGCTAAGTAGGACTAAAGTGCAAGAAATGAAACTTGAGGGGCCAAAGTGTAATTTTGGCAAAATACAAGAATTAACGTAATTCAAGCAATTAAAATTAATAACTCGAATAATAAAATAACTTTTTATTTATTAAAATTCAGAGTTATTACAGGGTTGGTCTTTTAGAAACTCATTCAACAAGTTCTTTTCCTCTTCTTTCGCTTTCTCAAAACATGATTGAGGTAATTGGGATCCACATGATTACCTGCCAGCACATTGACAAACTCCTAAATCTTACCGGCTCGTTGCAGTAAACATGCTCAAAATTTTGAATTTTAAAAGATGGGTTGCTAGGTTGATTTGGAAATAGGAATCAAAGTCCTAAACTTGTCATGTTAGATCATCCATCGAGAAATAAGTATTGCCAATTCTATCCATAATATTCTTGACTTTGCATACCATCATCCATAACCTGCCCTACTACCTCACACTCCCGCTTTCCTTTAGCCATATAAGGTAGAGATTGCTAGAGCAACCCAGTCAATTGTTGATGGGGCAGCTTATGCTGCTTCTAGTGTTTGATTTGGTTCTAGAAATCTATGCTTCGCGGTGCTTTAGGTAAAGAGGAAGTGTTAAGTAAGCAGTGATGCTTTTGGCTTATCAAAAATATACCTTGCAGGCAACATCATTAGTGCTCAGCTATAAAGACTTAGGGTCAGGGCTCTTAGTTCAAGCCGCAACCCTTCTGCATAGAAAGTAATGTTACAACAACATATACAAGGTGTGAGGAAGAACTACTAGAAAAGATTCAAGCTGTAACGCCCCGAAAATTAGGTTACGTTAAAGAAGCATTTATTACATAATAATGAGAGTTTATTACATTATAAATACTTCAAAGGGGTACAAGTATTCAATAAAGGAGAAACTAGGCTCCTAACTACTGCTCCACCGGCTTCTCCCTCCTGGCAAGCTCCTCAGCTCCGAAGGCCTCCAAGGTATACATCTCGCCCTGTTCATCTAAGAGATCTGGCACATTATACCGGCGTCGCCACCAATATAATATGCCAGGGTCACCAAAAAGGCAACACCATGAGCTACAACGCTCAATAGGAAATCCTTACCCAACCAACCTTACAACGGTAAACAATTACAACAATACTAACAATCATACATCGTTAATCGTCTACCGTTGGTGTCCAAGATTTCAGAGTTTCTCCTACGCGACTCATCGTAAACCGTGTCTCCATTTTCCACTTACAAAACAACCTTTCAAAAACATTTGCATTGGCTCCGTACCGCTGATAAGCAAGCCTTTCAAAATCTTTAGCATTGGCTCCGTACCGCGGATAACCAAGCCATACACACCCAACCTCGGTTCCGCCGTTCCGGGTTCCCGAGTATCCTCACAATGGTTCCGCCGCACCGGGTTCCCATTGGCACACATTGCATTGGCTCCTCTCCACGGATAACCAAGCTATACCTCACCATGGTTCCGCTGCTCCGGGTTCCCATGGGAACGCACAATGGTTCCGCCGCTCCGGGTTCCCATTGGCACACACCCTCACAATGGTTCCGCTGCTCCGGTTTCCCATTGGAACACACACACACCTCACACAATGGGCAAGTCCGGTCACATTGCGGTTTTCAAAACATTTCAACCTTTTCAAACACACCCTAGGTGTCATGTTTCTACTTTCTCGATTCTCGTGTCTCGTTACATGCAAAGACTCCGTGGTAGGACAAAAGTAAACATCAAACATCGTAATCCAACAAGATCATCCAACTCTATATTTAACATGCTCAAATTAACGCTTAAAACATAACGCCACAAGTAATACAAACAATTCACATAAGCATGCTCATAATCATTTTCAGGATCAAAATACAAATACTTGAAATGGAAAGTTTATAAAGATAACCTATTTTGAAATGGAAGATAACGAGATCTTACGCATACATAGGAATAGGGTTAGAATATCCTACCTTGATCCGAAACTAGTCAGGGCCGAATAAGCTAGGTGGAATTTTTTCCCGAATCTGGACCGAACTTCGGACGGCAGTAACTCGGTCAATCTTTGGCCGAATAGAGTCGTTCTTGGGTCGAGAACGAAGCTCAAGAAATTCTCTACAACTTTTGTGAAGAAAGTTAATCCTAGAAACGACTTTAGGTTGGAGAAAAATGGGGGAAAAGCAAAGGACAGTAAGCTGTCCAGAATTGAAAATCCAGAATTTTCACTGAACTTCGGATGACGATATCTTGGTCATTTCTTAACCGATTGAAGTGATCTACAACTTTCCAGAAGGAAGTTGGTCCTAAAAACTAGTCTAAGAAGTAGAAAACAGGGGTTTTCCGACGGGACAGTGGCTGCCCAGAAAATCAGAAATGGTTTTCTAGAGAGAAGGAAGAGCTATTGCTTGAGGTGTGAGTTCAAAGCATGAGAATGGCCTTCTATTTATAGGCAAGAGCTTGGCCCTCTCCTCTCTCTCTCTCTAAGTCTCACCTTGACACTTGGCAAGAGATCATGGAAGATCAATGCAAGAATCCTAGGGTTGCATGGCTATGGTGTCCTTAGATTGGATTCTTGAATCAAATAGATGGTTGAGATTGTAATGGTACATGATCAAAGGGTTGAGAAAAAGTCCAACTTTTAAGCAAAAATCAAGGGAAAATCCTAGGTTTGCATGGCTATTTTTGTACCAAGATTGATCTTGGATCAATTGAATGGCTAGGATTGATCCTTGGTGGGCAAGAAAGATATTGGTACAAGATCCAAGGGTTTAAACCATTGCAAGGTGTATACAAGAGTACAATGGAGTTAAGATTTGCTTTGGAAGAGAAAAATCCCATGGATTTGAAGTACATTGGAAGATCAAGGCCAAGTACTAATCAAATCTTCTTCCTCCTTTCTTCCCTCCTTCCTTCCTCTCTCTCTCTCTCTCTCCGGCCTCTCTCTCCTCTCTCTCTCTCTCTCTCCGGCCTCTCTCTCTCTCTCTCTCTCAAGTACATATATATATATATATATATATACAACCAAGCAAACAATAAAATCTAAGTACTTTTTGTACCAAGGATCCAAGTAGACTTTAAAAGCTAGGATTTGCCCAATAACAAATGAATTGGCACATGGCAATATTTAAATCATCCAAGTACTAAATTTATATATACACATGTACCAAAAGATCTAGGATGATCAAAATCCCAATATACAATAAATAAAGGGTACTAATGAGATTTCAAGCCTTTAAACCAAAAGTAAAATAATAGTACTTACCCCACATGGGTTTAAAGGAAAAGATAAAATAAATCAACCCATGTACTTGGGTGGAAGAACAACCTATTACCCATTGGATAATAAATCCCCTAACTTCTATTGTCCAATGGATAATAGTTATTAGGTAACTTTTATATTAAAATAATTGGTACTTTGGCACATGGGGTTAAAAAAGAAAGATTAAATTAATAATCCCATGTACTATGTGAAAGACCAAGCCCTTTACCCAATGGATAATAACCACCCTAACTTTTATTATCCAATGGATAATAGTTGCTATGGAGATTATATAATAAAATAATCCAAAAAGGTACTTTAAAGTAATCAAAAAGTTACTTTTTACTATTCATAGTACTTTAACCAAGTAGACATTTAATATAAACAATTGGGGTTTCTATTATCCAATGGATAATAGTTTCCCTAACATTTATTGTCCAATGGACAAAGAATAAAACCAAAAATAATTAAATGAAAAAGAATATTAAATTCTTAGTCTAGGGTTCAAAAGGTTCAAATGGTTCATGAAGGGCAAAACGGTCAATTTGCGGTTAAGGAAAAGTAACTAGGTAGCTTCCTAGCTTAGTTACTCCAACTAACCGGTTAGAAACTAACTAGGCTTGCCAAATGGGCTAAAGCGCAAAGAAATCAAATTTGAAGGGCAAAAACGTAATTTTGACAAATCTCAAGGAAATTAAAATAAAATTCGAATATTTAACGAAATTTTTAACGACCGAAAATCAAGGTCGTTACACAAGTAGATTTCTAACTTGCAGGTTCCTGTCCTATTTTGATAGGATCTATGGCTCTCTAACACATGTAAGGTTTGGGTAGTCTCAAGGGTGCTCCATTGTCAAAGGGCACCAATCCTTTCACCAACCCATCATAAGCGGTGATCGGGTGATTCCCTTTTTCATATACCACTAGGTACAAGTGACTAGGGAGTTTGCTAGAACCCCTAAAATAGCCTGTGACATGTCGGGATATTAGGTGAACCTGCTCAATGCATATGATAAAAGAATTAGACAAAGCAAATATTAATTGTATGTCGAACTTTCTGGTTATGGCTCTCAATTCCCCAGCAGAGTCGCCAAAAACTACAAACACCTCCCAAATAGGGCATTGCCATACAGATTGATCACGTTTGTTTGCTTTCCACTTCATAAACCAAGATCGAGGATATTCCCATGGCTAGAAACATCACCACACTATAGCGGTTATCATCAAAATAGAGTCGCCACCTAGTTTATAAAACTAGGAAATATAAGTAGAGATTCTGGGTACAGGAGCTAAAAGTACAATAAGGGGTTGGTGTTAGGCACCTCTCTTTGCCCAATCGCGAGACTGGTCCATAATTGTTCGACACATGATTAATACTTGCTTTATTTAATCCTAAACACATAATCTGATTATTAACCTTTAACAGTTGAAAAGGTGAGCCAGTACGATAATTGAAACATGCAACATAAATAAGCAGAACAAAACAGGCTATCCCAGGAAAATGGATCTCTTGGCCGATGAATGGATTTCACGGCCGAGGGATCCCACTGGATTGATGTATTGGCTGAGGGATCGATGCCCGAGCCGATGTTCTTCCTCACACCAGACTTAAACGATTAACAAAAAATGAAATACTATGATTAAAGTTTGAAAATGTAAAATAGATCAAACCATAGGCCCTTGGGCCTCACCACCTTGATCCCTCAGTTTTCTTGATTGCTTCGGAATGAGGAAGATTGACTGATTTGCTTCTCGAAAACCCTAAGGTTAGGGTTTGTACTTCGGGGTTTGATCGTAGGATTGCGGCTGCCTTCGGAAGATTAGTGCTTTTGTAGACAGAGTATGAGAGATGATTTCTGTAGAGTTTAGAGGTATGAGATGGAGAAATTGGATGTTAATTTCGGAACCCTAAGGCCTCTTTATATAGGCATGGGATGGCTCACTCTGGCTAATCAAATGGCGTGAATCAATAAGGAATTATAGGGTTAGAAGATCTTTAGAAGAATCTGCTTTGATAGCTCGAACGCATCGGAGTTTGACTGCTAGGATTTGGGGATCGGATCAAACGTATGACAGAACATTCCAGAATCTGGAAAATAGACGATCTGGCGGCCGAGCAAAGGATCTGGCGGCCGAGGAATAGATTAGGCGGCCGAGGAATGGACCTGGCGGGCGAGTGATTGATCTCTTAGGGAGATTTTCAAGCAATGGGCTTCACGGGTGAAGAATTGACGTTGAGGTTGTGAGATCATTTGTAACGACCCTGAATTTTGGTCGTTAAAAAATTTCGTTAAATATTTGAATTTTATTTGAATTTCCTTAATTTCTTTGAAGTTTGTCAAAATTACGTTTTTACCCTTCAAATTTCGTTTCTTGGCACTTTAACCCATTTGGCAAGCCTAGTTAGTTTCTAACCGACGTGTTGGAGAAACCGAGCTAGCAAGCCACCGAATTACTTTTCCCTAACCGCAAAATGACCGTTTTGCCCCCCTTGAACCTTTTGAACTTTTTGAACCCTAGACTTGAAATTTTAATATTCATTTTCTTTTAATCAAATTGGTTTATTTCTTTGTCCATTGGACAAAAATAGTTAGGGAGACTATTATCCATTGGATAATAGAAACCCCAATTGTTTATATTAAAAGTATACTTGATTAAAGTACTATGAATAGTAAAAAGTAACTTTTTGATTACTTTAAAGTACCTTTTTGGATTACTTTAATGTTTAATCTCCCTAGCAACCATTATCCATTGGATAATAAAAGTTAGGGTGGTTATTATCCATTGGGTAAAAGGTTCATCTTTCAACTTAGTACATGGGTTGATTGATTTAATATTTTCTTTTTAACCCCATGTGCCAAAGTACCAATTATTTTAAAATAAAAGTTGCCAAGTCACTATTGTCCATTGGACAATAGAAGTTAGGGGATTTATTACCCAATGGATAAAGGGGTTAATCTTTCACCGAGTACAAGGATTTTAATAAACTAATCTTTTTCAAAAATCCCATGGGATGATGTACAATATTTTAATGGAGGATTTTAATACCTAAGATTTCTTAGGTACTCTTTTATTATTCTTTATTGGGGTTTTTGATCTTCTTAGATACATAAGTACATGTGTATATATTATACTAGCTCATGGGAGACTTAAATAGTAGCATAGTACCCATGTGCCCATTGATTAGTTTAATGGAGAATCCTAGCCCTTTAAGTCTATGTTGATCTTTAGTACAAAATACCATTTGTTTAATTGTTCTTGCACATGCGCATATATATATATATATATATGTGTTTGTACCTTGAGAGAGAGAGAGGGAGAGGAGAGAGAGGCCGGAGAGAGAGAGAGAGGAGAGAGAGGGCCGAGAGAGAGAGAGGGAGAGAGGGAGAAAGAGAGAGGAAAGAGGAAAGAAGGGATTTGATTGTACCTTGGTTGATCTCCCATTAATCTTCCAAATCCTTGGTGTATCTATTCTTCATTGCTAGGAAATCACCTCCATTGTACTCTTGTATACACCTTGCACTTGTTTGAACCCTTGGATCTTGTACCAATATCTTTCTTGCCCACCAAGGATCCATCCTAGCCATCCAATTGATCCAAGATCAAATCTTGGTACAAAGTAGCCATGCAACCCTAGGATTTTCCCTTGATTTGTGCTTAAAAGTTGGATATAATTAGATATACTTCTTGGACACCTTGCAACTTCTTGACCCTTTGATCATGTACCATTATCATCTTAACCCTCCATTTGATCCAAGAATATCACCAAGGTACAAGAATAGCCTTACAAGTCTAGGATTACCTTTGATCTTCCAAGATTCATGCCAAGTGTCAAGGTGAGACTTAGAAAGAGAGAAAGGAGAGGGCCAAGCTCTTGCCTATAAATAGAAGGCCATTCTAAGCCTTTGAACTCACACCTCAAAGCATTTGCTCTTCCTTCTCTCTAGAAACCATTTTCTGTTTTCTGGGCAGCCACTGTCCCGTCCGAAAATCCTCCATTTTCTCCTGCCTAGAGTAGTTTTTAGGACCAACTTCCTTCTGGAAAGTTGTAGAGCACTTCGAAACCTTGAAGTTAGGCTCAAGAATCACCCCAATCGGTTAAGAAATGACCAAGATATTGTCATCCGAAGTTCAGTAAAATTTCTGGATTTCCTTTTCTGGACAGCTTACTGTCCTCTCCTTTATCGTCATTTTTCTCCTACCTAGGTTCGTTTCTAGGATTAACTTCCTTCTCGAGAGTTGTAGAGGGTTTAGAGAGCTTCGTTCTAGACCCAAGAACGACTCTATTCGGCCAAAGATTGACCGAGTTACTGCCGTCCGAAGATCGGTCCAGATTCGGAAGTTTCACCACCCGTAGGATTTTCCAACGTGCTTATTCGGCCCCGACTAGTTTCGGATCAAGGTAGATTAATCTCTACACATTCTCCCTAGTATAACTTTTGTTATTTTTGTTTATGATAAGGTTATCTATTGCTATCGATGAAAATATTCCAAAGATGTTCTTTTGAATTAATGAAAAGGATGGGGAGTATGTTGAACTCATCAATTTATGTTTTGAGCATGCTAAATGATTAGATGATCTTGCTAGTTTGATTTCAAAGTTATGAAGCATGATTTGTGATTTCGTATGTGGAGAGTCTTACCGCGGAAGTCTTGCATGTTAACGAGACACGAGAATCGAGGAAGTAGAAACATGGCACCTAGGGTATTATGTGAATGGTGTGTGTGTGTTCCAATGGGAATCCGGTATAGCGGAACCATTGTGAGGTTGTGTGTGTTCCCATGGGATCCCGGACCGGCGGAACCATGGTGAGGTATAGCTTGGTTATCCGCGGAGAGGAGCCAATGCAATGTGTGCCAATGGGAACCCGGTGCGGCGGAACCATTGTGAGGATACTCGGGAACCCGGAACGGCGGAACCGAGGTTGGGTGTGTGGCTTGGTTATCCGCGGTACGGAGCCAATGCTAAAGATATATTTGAAAGGCTTGGTTATCCGCGGTACGGAGCCAATGTCAAATGATTTCGAAAAACGGTTTTGTAAATGGAAAATGATTGACACGGTCTACGATGAGTCGCGTAGGAGAAACACGGTAAAACTTGGACACCAATGAGAATGTGGATGTGCTATTGTTATTAGTTTGATTTCTATGATCATCTGTTTGTAAGTTATGGGTTAGCGGGTATGGGGTTACTCTATTGGGCTTTCGTAGCTCACGGTGTTTCCTTGTGGTGACCCTGGCATATTATATTGGTGGCGACGCCGGTATAATGTGTCAGACCTTGTAGATAATCGAGATGTACAGTTCACCGTGGAAGCTTTTGGAGCAGAGGAGCTTGCTAGGATGGAGAAGCAAGAGAAGCTGTAGATAGGAAACCCTAGTTATTTCCCTCTGTTGTAATATTGAACTCCTGTGGGGGTTTTTGTTGTAATAAGAGCAGTGACTCTCTTTATTTTCTGAAATAAAATGTCCTTTTAACGTACCCTAATTTTGGGGGCGTTACATCATTGTTATGGCCGATAGAAAGATTCTCCTAGGATACTGTATTTCTGTCTGAAAGGCTATTTGGCTCTGGATTGGGTCCTCTAAGTGGCTCAAAGTTCTCACCAGAAGTCCATGGGTTCACCAGAAGTCAATCAACAATCATTGTATGCATACCATCATCGAGATGGTCCCCAAGGTGGGAGTTGAAATAATCGTTAGGTCAAATTGGGGTGTCTACAGAATGGTATGATTTTGAAATCCTTGAGGAAAAATTTTCAAAGTTAATTTTATCCTAAACATTCTTGACACAGCAATACAAGCACAATTGCTTTCACAAACTTTCGAGGAGATAAAATGAGTTTCTCATTTCATGAGGAGTGCAACAATATGGTCTCTTAGCCAAACAATATTTTTAGCGGTGCCGCTAGAGTATTGCGGTCTTTCAAATCACCTAGCCAGTGTAAGCAATAAGTCATTGTCAGCCTTTCTAGGGCGAGGGGAAGCATTGGATAAAATACGCGAAAGTTGAGATGTCCCGAATACATTATAGATTTACATGCATATCAGTATCACCCTACCTTTTTCATTGATCTATTGATCCTAGTATTTCATGTGTATATTATTATGGTTGCTTAATGGAAGTAGTTGTCTTGGTTGCACGAGCTAACTCCAATTATGAGGTGTTCTTATGCTCAAACAAGGTAGATTCATCAAGGCATCATGACCATCGTCTCTACGCAAGGAGTAAAGTGAGCTATGGACCCAATTGGGCAAGCTTCCTGCGATAGCCAATCTGCCTCACCTTCATTGCTGAGTTTACTAACAATTTTGCTGGGGCAACAAAGGGATGCACTGTAAAGTCTACCTCCCCGCCAACACACTTAGCCTTCAAAAAGAAGAAAGCTCAGCTTGAAGAGAGTCATATCCTGGGAGAACACCTCAACTCTTTTGTGGAATGCTGTCACACAACATTGTCAAGAGCATGCCAAGATCTCTATTGAATAGAAAGAGAAACATTGCACTCACAATCATTGCTATTTACATCACATGTTTTTATGGTAGGAGCAATTAGATAGTTGTCAACATGCACAATTGGGCTAGGGTCAAGCATTCATGGCCCAAATAGGGGGCTTGCGTTTCTCTTAAATACTCATATTAATATGCATATGTGTTGCATTGCAATCGTTCAAGCTCTTGAACTAGGGTTCTTTAAGTGTGATAGTCCTGCCCTAGTAGTCCGCATATAAGGATTTCGACCTGTGGTCGACTCCAAGCCTGTTGCATGTTGTTTTCCTATCCATTACTGTTTCTAAACTATTCAAAATTGTTGGATTCTCCTAGATTTCGGTCCTTGAAGTTATTAGGACCAACCACATCAAGCTTTGTGTCTATGACCGACAGAGTCAAGTCAAAAAAGGTGGAAGATAGCCTCGTAACTAGTCCTGAGCAAACTCTACAATTGGCACCACGTGCGCAGCATTAAAGTGGCTTCACACTTCACATCTCCATAGCTCCTTGCTTCGCGCTTTCATCTCCATGTTAGTACCTCTACCTTCATAACTCAAAAGCTTCACACTTGCTCTTTAGTAGCACCATGCACATGCCTTGTCATATTCGCGGCCTAATCTAGCTTTTTGTTGTTCAAGAACTCCAACCAACTCCACACTCAAGCCTCACCATATGCACAGCCTTGTGCTCAGCAAGTTCCATCTCAACAATGTAGTGTTTACTTTAGCTGTCCTAAGCTCACATCTCGAAGCAATCCGGAGCCATTACGCCGCCGAATCGCAAAACCGACGATCGATTCTCCGTAGTCGACCACCGCCAAGAAGTAAGGTAGGAATCCTAGTCAATTAACTTTACGTATAGTATAGAAACGTATGTTGGAAAGTATAATGTCCCTAGTTCCAAGATTCTTAATCGTTTTCACTAAGTAGATAAGGTTATCTATCGGTTATAGTAGTTGGAATGCATGATTGTCAAATTTATTCTTGCTAATGGAAGTACGAGCATGTATGCATGAATTGCTTGTATTACTTGTCTTGTTGTAAAGCATAAGTGATTTTCACTCCAAGTGCGTCCGTACATGTGGCGTTATGCTTTAAATCTTGTTTTGGGCATGCTAAATAAATATGGACTATTTATGTTTACGATTGTGGAAAGTCCTACTGCGGAAGTTGATGCATGAAAATGAGACACGAGAATCAAGAAGGTTAGAGATATGACATCTAGGGTTTGGTTAACAAGGAAGTAAATGTGTTTCCGAGGAAGGAAATATTTTTGACACTATATAATGACCATTCTTGGGGCATTATGTGAATTGTGGGTGTGTGTGTGCCAATGGGAACCCGGGACGGCGGAACCATTGTGAGGATATTCTGGAGCCCGGAACGGCAGAGCCGAGGTTGGGTGTGTAGCTTGGTTATCCACGGAGAGGAGCCAATGCAAATGTTTTTGTGTGCCAATGGGAACCCGGGATGGCAGAACCATTGTAAGGATACTCGGGAACCCGGAACGGCGGAACTGAGGTTGGGTGTGTTAAAAATGATTTTGGAAATGTTGATTTGGAAAAGTAAAGTGAAAATGATGACACAGCCCATGATGAGTCGCGTAAGAGAGACACAGAAACTCATGGACACCAACGTTAGTTTGAATAGCGAATGTGGGTGTGTTATTATTATTGTCAGTTGTATATGATCTGTTGTTTGTAAGTTAAGGGTTAGTAGGTATAGGATTATTCTGCTAAGCTCTTGTAGCTCATGGTGTTACCTTTGGTGACCCTGACATATTATATCAGTGTCAATGCTGGTATAATGTGTTAGACTTTGTAGATGATCGAGGTGAGCTGTACACATTGGAGGCCTTTGGAGCTGAAGAGCTGGCTCAAATAGAGGAGCAGGCGGAGCTGTAGTTAGGAGCCTTAGTTCCCTTCCCTTGTGTAATAAAAGTACTCTCATGAGAGTTATGATGTAATAATGAGCCAGTCTCCATTTAAGTTTTCAATAAAATTATCTATTTAACGTACCCAAAATTCGGGGCGTTACAACTTGGTATCAGAGCTTTAGGTTCAAAACCTCGGCCATGGGTAGAATGGGTAGACCATAAGATAGTTGACCGTTGCATAAATGTGAATTGAGTTTAAGTTTACCGTCCCAAATTGGGTGGAATTCTGTCAAAACAATCTTTGGATTGAAGCGAGGTGCGGAATTGGCAGTACAACCGAGCTGGGAATTCCCGAATAATTGGATGATGACTTAAATCAAGGATCGAATGTGGAACTTAGAAACTCGAAAGTTTTCCTTAGGAGTTAATAAATCTATGTCTTTAAAAATTGTGATTGAGGTTAAAAATCTTTATTTGTAGATGTTGAGCGTACGACCATGTCTTTGTAGATGTTGACAACTGTAGGACCATGTAGTAGGATCGTTTCAACTTGTGTTAGGAAAATCTTAGGTCCCTACTTGCCTTTGTAGTAGAACTCTATGCTTATGATTGTATCTCTCTTTTATTTATGAAAAACTTGCTTGAATTTTAAGAGTATTGTTGCATACTATGCGATAAATTGCTTTTTAGATACACCATTTGCAAAAAAACAAAAATTTTAGACCAAAACTCCCCGTTTTAATTTTTACTCGTAGATGGTGAACCGACGTAGTGGAATAGGGTACGAACATGGAGAAACCTCTGGTGCGAACCCCGACCTAGCCCAAATCATGCAAGCGTTCATTGCTGCCCTGAACGCTAACCGCCAAAACTAGCACCATAACGACGGACCTATGACCCGAACTCAAGCAATGAATGAGTTCTGCAAGCGCCGACCTCCAAACTTCCATGTAGATACCGACCCCGTCGTGGCCGAGACATGGCTGAATGAGGTCAAGATGATCCTTCGAACCCTAAGGATTACTCAGAACGGAGACCGAGTAGCCTTAACCACTTACCAGCAGAAGGGAGAAGCCCGCTACTGGTGAGACCTGATGGAGGCAACCCATGCCATTGCCACCATGACTTTTGCTGAGTTCGAAACCCTGTTTCTCGACAAATATTTTCTCACGCCCCTTCGCCTAGCCAAGGAACAAGAGTTCCTGAACCTGAAACAAGGAATGATGACCGTCACCCAATACGCGGCCAAGTTTAAGGAACTGTCACGTTATGCCCTAGACTCCATCCAGAATGAAGACAAGAAGGCTAGGAGATTTGAGTGGGGACTGACGACTGCTCGGAAGGCTGTGGTGGCTCAAGCTTTTACCACATATGCTGAAGTGGTGAAGTGCGCACTCTGACTAGAAAGAGAGGAGATTGACTTTAAAACCCGATGGAGGAAGGCGACTGGCAACACCGGTGGACCGATTCAAACCCAACCACCCAACAACAACCGTGGACCGTACCCTACCAAACCCTTTACCTCAGCTCAGAACAACCAACCTTGGAAGACTACTACGCCAGGGCGTAGTGAACCGCAGAGGAGCGGCCAAAACAGAGCAGCAGTTCAGTGCTTCAACTGTCAGGCTATGGGTCACTACAAGCGTGAATGCCCCCAACCCCAGTGGGAGAGGAATGGGAGTTTTGGAAACCAAGAATCTCAGCAAGCTGGACAGGCCAGTTATGTGAAGCAAAACCCTGGAGGCCCATCGCAGCAGCAAAATGGGCAAAACAAGGAAAAACAGTCCATGGGATACCAGCAAAGCACTGGAGGGCATATCTTTGCGCTACAAACTAAGGCACAGGAGCAGGATCCCTCTGAGATTCAAGGTACGCTACTATTATATAGTACCTGTGTCCAAGCCTTGTTTGACTCTGGTGCATCACATACATTTATATCTACTGCATGCGTAACTGCTCCAGCACTAGAAATAGAACCCCTAAGTACGAGGATGAAAATAACATCACCGTTTGGGGGGAGTATAGCTGTTAGTCTAGTGTATAGAGGGTGCGAACTAGGAGTAGCCAACCTGTGCCTAAACTGCGATCTTAGAATGATCGACATAGCAGATTTCGACGTAATCCTTGGAATGGATTGGCTATCGGCTCATCAAGCAGTCGTCGGCTGTCATCAGAAGACAGTAACCACTTATACCCTAGGAAGGACTCATTTTCTTTTAAGGGGGATAGACAGACGGCGAGTTCGGTGACAAAAAGATCAAAGGGCAGAACCAACTATTTGGACGGCTCACTAGTCTCCAATTGGAAGAAGCCGATAGAATGGAAGTAGGATTACCACACATCGTTTGTGAGTACACCGATATTTTCCCTGAAGAACTTCCTGGCTTACCACCTCAAAGAGAGATAGACTTGTCTATAAAACTCCAACCGGGAACTACACCAATTTCTATGGCACTATACCAAATGGCCCTTGCAGAACTAAAGGAGCTTAAGACCCAATTGAAGGAACTGTTTAACGAAGGATTCATTAGGCTAAGTATGTCACCATGGGAAGTGCCGGCATTGTTCGTGAAGAAGAAAGTAGGGAACGCTTCGACTATGAATCAACTACAGGAGACTTAATTCAATTAACAAGATATCGCCAAGACAACCTTTCGTACGAGATACAGGCACTATGAGTTTGTAGTGATGCCATTCGGGCTGACAATGCTCCGGCAGTACTCATGTGTCTCATGAACAATTGTAGTGATATTCATTGATGACATCTTGATATACTCTGCCAATAAGGAGGAGCACTAAGGACACCTTTGAATAGTACTACAATTACTCCAAGATAGCCAACTTTATGCCAAGGCAAGTAAATGCGAGTTCTGCCTAGAAGCGGCTAAGTTCTTGGGGTACGTGGTATCCAGGGACAGAATCGAGAGTAAGGTCAAAGCAGTACTGGATTGGAAGTAGCCGTAACTTTGAAATTATCACCAGAAGTCAACGCTGCCAAAGTCTTATTTTCCCGAGACTGCATAGGTTCTTTCAATGCCTTTGCTAATATTATCCAAGTTTGAAGAATATCGTAAGGCTTACTTGATGATGTTCGATTTTCCCTTGTATGAGGATGGAGTACTTATGCTTATGGAGTGATCCATTGTTTCCTAGTTTTGGAAATGGGTTTAATATCTGTAACGACCCTGATTTTCAGTCGTTAAAAATTTCGTTAAATATTTGAATTTTATTTTTATTACTTGGATTTACCTTTAAATTTCTATAATTTGTCATAATTACGTTTTTGCCCTTCAAATTTGATTTCTTTGCGCTTTAGCCCATATAGCAAGCCTAGTTAGCTTCTAACCGGCTAGTTGGAGTAGCTAAGCTAGGAAGCTATCTAGTTACTTTTCTCTAAGCGCAAAATGACCATTTTGCCCCTCGTAAACCTTTTGAACCTTTTGAACCCTAGACTAAGAATTTAATATTCTTTTTCTTTTAATTATGTTTAGTTTTATTCTTTGTCCATTGGACAATAAATGTTAGGAAAACTATTGTCCATTGGATAATAAAACCCCATTTGTTTATATTAAATGTTTACTTGGTTAAAGTACTAAGAATATTAAAAAGTAACTTTTTGATTACTTTAAAGTACCTTTTTGGATTATTTTAATATTTAATCTCCCTAGCAACTATTATCCATTGGATACTAAAAGTTATGGTGGTTATTATCCATTGGGTAAAGGTTAAATCTTTCACAAAGTACATGGGGTTATTAATTTAATATTTCTTTTTAATTCCTATGTGGCAAAGGTACTACTATTTTATTATAAAAGTTACCTAATTACTATTGTCCATTGGATAAAAGAAATTAGGGGATTTGTTACCCATTGGGTAATAAGTTGTTCTTTCCACCAAGTACTAGGGCTTATTAAACTAGTCTTTTTCCTAATTGCCCATGTGATGTAGTACCTAATAGTTTATTGGTAGCCTTTAAACCCTAGGATTCTCTAAGTACCTTTTTATTATTTTCTAATGGGGTTTTGAACAAACTAGATACATTGGTACATATGTGCATATATATACTAGTACTTGGTTGATTATTTAATTGCCTAAGTACCCATGTGCCAATTGATTAGTTTAATGGAAAAATCTTGCCCTTTTAAAATCCCTTTGATCTCTTGGTACAAAAGTACCTTTACTTTATTTATTTTATTGTACATGGTTGTATATATATGTGTGTGTGTGTGTGTACTTGAGAGAGAGGGAGAGAGAGAGGAGAGAGAGGCCGGAGAGAGAGAGAGAGAGAGAGAGAGAGAGGAAGGAAGAAAGAAGAAGGGATTTGGTTGTACTTCCAAGATCTTCCATTATTCTTCCAAATCCTTGGTTGTTACTCTTCCTAGCCAAGACTAACCTCCAATGTACTTCCTTGATTTGTTTAACACAAAATCTTGTACAACTTATTCCCCCTTGCCCCCCAAGTCTTGCAAGATTTCCCAAGATCAAATCTTGGTACAAAAATAGCCATGCAAGCCTAGGATCGGCCTTGATCTTTCTAGGATTCTTTGACAAGTGTCAAAGTGAGACTTAGAGAGAGAGAGAGGAAAGGGAGCCAAGCTTGCCTATAAATAGAAGGCCATTCCAAGACTTTCAACTCATACCTCAAGCATTTGCTCTTCCTTCTCTCTAGAAATCTCAGATTCCAGTTCCAGGCAGCCTACTGCCCTTCGGAAATCCCCAGTTTTCTCCTTCTTAGAGTAATTTTTAGAACTAACTTCCTTCGGAAAAGTTGTAGAGAAATTCGAAACCGTCAAGTTAGACCTAATAACCATCCCAATCGGTTCAGAAATGACAAAGATATTGTCATCCGAAGTTCAGTAAAATTCTCGGATTTCTATTTCCAGACAGCTTACTGTCTTCTCCTTTATCACCATTTTTCTCCTACTTAGAGTGGTTTGTAGGAGAAACTTCCTTCACAAAAGTTGTAGAGGGTTTCGAGATCTTCGATTTCGACCCAAGAACGTCTCTATTCGGCCAAAGATTGACCGAGTTACTGCCATCCGAAGTTCAGTCCAGATTCGAAAGTTTCACCGCCCGTAGGATTTTCCAACTAGCTTATTCGGCCCCGACTAGTTTCGGATCAAGGTAGGATACCCTTACTCCCATCCCTATGTTTAAGGATGTTATCTTGAATTACTTTTCATCTCAAATATTTGTATTTGATCTTTAAGATGAATATGAGCATGCATATGTGAATTTCTTGTATTACTTGTGGTATAGAATAGAGTTGGATGATCTTGTTGAATGATTGACATTGTGTATGTGGAAAGTCCTATCACGGAGTCTTTGCATGTAACGAGACACGAGAATCGAGAGAGTAGAAACATAAACCTAGGGTGTGGATAATGATGAAATGTTTTGAAAACCGCAATGTGGCCGGACTTGCCCATTGTGTGAGGTGTGTGTGTGTTCCAATGGGAATCCGGAGCGGCGGAACCATTGTGAGGGTGTGTGCGTTCCCATGGGAACCCGGAGCAGCGGAACCATGGTGAGGTATGGCTTGGTTATCCGCGGAGAGGAGCCAATGCAATGTGTGCCAATGGGAACCTGGTGCGGCGGAACCATTGTGAGGATACTCGGGAACCCGGAACGGCGGAACCGAGGTTTGGTGTGTATAGCTTGGTTATCCGCGGTTCGGAGCCAATGCTAAAGATTTTTGAAAGGCTTGGTTATCCGCTGTACGGAGCCAATGCAAATGTTTTTGAAAGGTTGTTTTGTAAGTGGAAAATGGAGACACGGTCTACGATGAGTCGCGTAGGAGAAACTCTGAAACCTTGGACACCAATGATAGATGATTAATGAATTTGAATATGTGATTGTTAGTTGTAAGGTTGGTGGGTAAGAATTTCCTATTGAGCGTTGTAGCTCACGGTGTTGCCTTTTTGGTGACCCTGACATATTATATCGGTGGCGACGCTGGTATAATGTGTCAGACCTTGTAGATGATCAAGATGAACAGTTCACTTGGAGGCGTCCGGAGCTGAGGAGCTGGCTAGGATGAAGAAGCAAGAGGAGCTGTAGTTAGGAAGTCTTAGTTTCCCTTCCTTTTGTAATAAAAGTACTCCTGTGGGGGTTATGTTGTAATAAAGAGTTAGACTCTATTTGAAATTTCAATAAAATTGTCTTATTTAACGTACCCAAAATTCGGGGCGTTACAATATCGTTAGGTGAAGAAGCATGCTGATTCCACAGAGACGCACTAAGGAAACGTTTGTGGAATACGAGTCCGCATGATGATTTGGTAGAGGTTTTGCATTTGACGTTGGCATTTACAATAGAAACCTCATCAAAGGCATACAACGAGACGAGTTGTTCGACAGCTGAAGTAACATCAACCCCGTTTTGATCAGCAGGTGATGAGACGTAATTTGATTAAACATGAAAAGGATTGTGATGGATGCCTAAAACGTTGTCATCCTACTCCAAGACATTTCTAGAACCTGCCAGAGCCTTTAGACAGTAACCTTGTAGTGTCAAACCGTTTGGACAGTTTCTGTCTTTCCCTGACAATCACCCCTCACTCGTTCTAATCCTGGTGTGCACCTAATTTCGAGGACGAAATTATTTGAAGGGGGATAGATTGTAACAACCCTGGTTTTTGGTAAATAAAAATTTCGTTAAATATTTGAATTTTATTTTAATTACTTGGATTTGCTTTTAAAAAATTCCTTTTAATTTTCTATAATCCGTCGTAATTAGATTTAAGTCCTTAAAATTATTTTTCTTGGCTAGAAGCCCTACTTGGAAAGTCTAGTTAGCTTCTAACCTACTTGTTGGAGAAACCAAACTACCAATTCACCTAGTTACAATTTCCTAACCCTAGATGAACTTTTTTGACCATTTATGAGCCTTGTGAACCTTTCCAACCCTAAACTAGAAAAATTATTTATTTATTTTCTTTTATTATTTTAGTTTTCTTCTTTATCCATTGGACGATAAAAGTTAGGGGAACTTTTATCCATTGGACAATGGAAACCCTAAATTTTCTACTAAGGTTATTCATTGCTAGATTTGGTTAAGTAATATTATATAGTTAGATATAGATTTTTATACATGCTTAAAAGGACATTTTGGATATTTAAATTTCCTTATTACTTTTGTCCATTGGTCAAAAATTACTAGGGGATTAATTATCCATTGGATAATAGGATAAATCTTTCAACAAGTACTAAGGTTATTTAAACAAACCATTTTGTAGAGTTTCCATGTGGTGATATACCTATATTTATATGTGTATGTACTTATTGGACTTAAAACCCTAGATTTCCTAGGTACACTAGTATTATTTTATTTTGGGATTTTTGTACCCAATTGGATTAATTAAATGGGAGGTGTGATCTACCTAGATTACATATACTTAGTTATATATAAATATATGTACTTGGTTGAATATATATATATATATCTAGTACACATGTGCTAATTAAATTGTTTAATAAGAAAATCTTCGCTTTAAAATCTCTTTGACTCAAAGTACCATAAATACATATTATTTTTGTGTTTTCTTGTACATAATAGTATATATATGTATGTGTATATACTAGTGCATGAGAGAGAGAGAGAGAGAGGAAGGCCGAGAGAGAGAGAGAGAGAGGGAGAGAGAGAGAGTTGGCCGAGAGAAGAGAAAGAGGAAGAGATTGGGTTTGTACTTTGGCTTGATCTTCCATTGTACCTAAACTTGAAAACAATTCATGGTGATACACTTGTACAAGCAAAATCTAACTCCCATTGTCCTATTTTGTACATCTACTAATTTTAAACTTTGTACAAACTCGCATTTCTTCCACAAATCTTCCAAGATCAAATCCAAAGGACTAAACCTAGCCATGCAAGCCCAAGACTAGACTTTGATCTTCCAAGAAAACTTGATTTCTTGAATAAAAAAAATGAGATATGGAGAGAGAGAGGGGGGGCCGGCCTTGAGAGGGAGAGGGAGAGCCTTTCCTATAAATAGCAAGCTCACTCCAAGCTTGAACTCACACCTTCACACTTTGCTCTCACTTCTCTCTAGAAATTCTAAGTGTTCTTAGTTCAAAAAGTTCTAGTTTTCTTGAGTTTCTTGAGAGTTCTTGAGAGAAACCACAAAACCACTTCCAAACCACCACTAGATCTTTAAAGTAGCTTAGTTTAGTTAGTAAGTTGTTTCTAGGAAGAGAAAAGTCCATCTCTCTTCCTTTCGAAGCAATCCGAAGCCATTACATCGCCGAATCGCAAAACCGACGATCGATTCTCCGTAGTCGACTACCGCCAAGAAGTAAGGTAGGAATTGTAACGACCCTGATTTTCGGTCGTTAAAAAATTTCGTTAAATATTTGAATTTTATTTTTATTACTTGGATTTATCTTTAAATTTCTATAGTTTGTCAAAATTACGTTTTTGCCCCTTGAAATTTGAATTCTTTGCGCTTTAGTCCGCTTAGTAAGCCTAACTAGTTTTTAACCATTCGATTGGAGAAACTAAGCTAGGAAGTTATCTAGTTACTTTTCCTTAACCGCAAATTGACCGTTTTGCCCCTCATGGACCCTTTGAACCTTTTGAACCCTAGACTTGAAATTTTAATATTCATTTTCTTTTAATCAAATTGGTTTATTTCTTTGTCCATTGGACAATAAATGTTAGGGAAACTATTTTCCATTGGATAATAGAAACCCCATGTGTTTATATTAAATGTCTACTTTATTAAAGTACTATGAATAGTAAAAAGTAACTTTTTGATTACTTTTTGATTACTTTAAAGTACTTTTTGGATTACTTTAATGTTTAA
>BPLS01031192.1:284048-297505 GCA_019656275.1 Rhododendron kiyosumense
AATAAAATGTTTTATTTAACGTACCCTAATTTTGGGGGCGTTAGAACCCAGGGGCGAGTTTTCAACATCGCCGCTGCTATCCCACCTACCACTTCTCAGGCTCCGGAAACTTCTATTGTGAGGGATATTTTTCTTTTATTCAACTCCTTCGCTAAAGTCCTCTTTGATTCTGGAGCATCGCATTCATTCATTGCTGCATCATTTGTGTGTGCTTTGGAATTGGAAACGGAAACTATTAGCCCTCCATTGTTTGTTGAGACACCTCTAGGGGGTAGAACGCCTCTTAATCGTATTTGTCGAGATTTTGAGTTGGTTTTCCGTGATCGTCGCTTCGTGTTCGACTTTATTGTTTTAGGAATGTCGGGGTTTTATCTTCTCTTGGGAATGGATTGGCTATCCACGTTTCATGCTACCATCGACTGTTTCAAGCATCGAGTTCGTATTTGTCCGCCTAAGGGTGTTTGTTTCGAATTCTATGGAGAACGTTGAGAACCGTTAGAACCGTATTTGTGTGGGTCTCGGGAAAGGGAGTCAGTTTATGCTATGTTGGCGAGCCTAACGTTAGATGAGGATGTCTCTATGCGTGGGGAGTTACCTTTAGTGGTTTGCGACTTTCCAGATGTGTTTCCAGAAGAGTTGCCCGGTTTACCTCCCGAGAGAGAAGTCGAGTTCACGATAGACTTACTTCTAGGCACCGCTCCTATTTCGATACCTCCTTATCGTTTTGGGCCCGCCGAACTTAGAGAATTGAAAGTTCAACTGCAGGAGTTAGAAAATTTGGGGTTTATCCGTCCTAGCAGATCACCGTGGGGAGCACCGGCTCTTTTTGCGCAAAAGAAGGATGGTTCACTCCGTTTATGCATTGATTATCGTAAGCTCAATCACGTAACCATTAAGAACAAGTATCCTATGCCGAGAATCGATGACTTATTTGATCAACTCCGAGGTGCCACTTGTTTTTCCAAAATCGATTTGAGATCCAGTTATTGTAACGACCCTGATTTTTAGTCGTTAAAAATTTCGTTAAATATTTGAACTTTATTTTAATTTCCTTAATTTCCTTGTGGTTTGTCAAAATGACGTTTTTGCCCTTCAAATTTTGTTTCTTGGCAATAAACCCTAAATGGCAAGCCTAGTTTGTTCTAACCAACTTATTGGAGAAACCGAGCTAGCAAGCCACCTAGTTACTTTTTTCTAACCGCAAAATAACCGTTTTGCCCCTCGTGAACCCTTTGAACCTTTTGAACCCTAAACTAAGATTTGAATATTCTTTTTCTTAAATTTATTTTGGTTTTAATCTTTGTCCATTGGACAATAAATGTTAGGGAAACTATTATCCATTGGATAATAGAACCACATTTGTTTATATTAAATGTCTACTTGGTTAAAGTACTAAGAATATTAAAAAGTAACTTTTTGATTATTTTAAAGTACCTTTTTGGATTATTTTAATATTTAATCTCCCTAGCAACTATTATCCATTGGATAATAAAAGTTAGGGTGGTTATTACCCATTGGGTAATAGGTTGTTCTTCCACCCAAGTACATGGGTTGATTAATTTAATTTTTTCCTTTAAACCCATGTGGGGTAAGTACTAGTATTTTATTTTGAAAGTACTTTTGTTTAAAGGCTTAAGATTTTCTAAAGTACCATTATTTATGTTATGTTAGGGTTTTGATTTTCCTAGATACATAAGTACATATGTATATATATTAATCTAGTACTTGGTTGATTATTTAAATGGCTTGGTACACATGTGTTTATTAGTTGTTAAAACTTAGTCATTAAGTTTCTTGGCTCAAAATACAAAGTACCTTTTGTTTATTGTTTTCTTGTACATTGTATGCATGTATATATATGTGTGTGTGTACTTGAGAGAGAGAGAGAAAGAGAGAGAAAGAGAGAGAGAGAGAGGAGAGAGAGGCCGGAGAGAGAGAGAGAGAGAGAGAGAGAGAGGAAGGAAGAAAGAGGAAGGAAAGATTTTGATTGTACCTTCCATGATCTTGTACATCTTCCTAGTCCTTGGTGTATCTATCTTCCTAACTAAGTAACTAACCCTCCATTAACCTCCAATGTACTTCCTTGATTTGTTTAACACAATATCTTGTACCAATATCTTTCTTACCCACCAAGAATCAATCCTAGCCATGCAAGTGTAGGGTTAGTCATTGATCTTCCAAGATTGCTTGACAAATGTCAAATTGAGGAAAGGAGAGGGAGAGGGGGGCCGGCCAATGAGAAGAGGAGAGGGAGCCAAGCCTTGCCTATAAATAGAAGGCCATTCTAAGCATTTCAACTCACACCTCAAGCATTTGCTCTTCCTTCTCTCTAGAAACCATTTTCTGGGCAGCCTACTGTTCCTTCGGAAATCCTCCGTTTTCTTCTGCTTAGAGTAGTTTTTAGGATCAACTTCCTTCTAGAAAGTTGTAGAGAACTTCGAAACCTTGAAGGTAGGCTCAAGAACCACCCCAATCGGTTAAGAAATGACAAAGATATTGTCATCCAAAGTTCAGTGAAAATTCTGGATTTTCATTTCCTGACAGCTTACTGTCACTTCCTTCATTCCCATTTTTCTCCTACCTAAGTTCGTTTCTAGGATTAACTTCCTTCACGAGAGTTGTAGAGGGTTTCGAGATCTTTGATTTCGACCCAAGAACGATTGTATTCGGCCAAAGATTGACCGAGTTACTGCCGTCCGAAGTTCGGTCCAGATTCGGGAGAAATTCCACCTAGCTTATTCGGCCCCGAATAGTTTCGGAGTAAGGTAGGATACTCGTACCCTATTCCTATGTATATGTAAGATCTCGTATTCTTCCCTTTTAAAGTGAGTTATCTTTATTTACTTTCCATATCAAATATTTGTATTTTGATCTTTACAATAGTTATGAGCGTGTTTATGTGGATTGCTTGTATTACTTGTGGTGTGATAAAGCATAAGTGATTTTTCACTCCAAGGGCGTCCGAACATGTGGCGTTATGCTTTAAGCGTTGATTTGAGTAGAGTGAATGATCTTGTTAGTGCTTACTTTTGTCCTACCACGGAGTCTTTGCATGTAACGAGACACGAGAATCGAGAAGGTAGAACATGACACCTAGGGTGTGTTTGAAAAGGTTGAAATGTTTTGAAAACCGCAATGTGGCCGGACTTGCCCATTGTGTGAGGTGTGTGTGTGTTCCAATGAGAAACCGGAGCAGCGGAACCATTGTGAGGGTGTGTGCGTTCCCATGGGAACCCGGAGCAGCGGAACCATGGTGAGGTATGGCTTGGTTATCCGCGGAGAAGAGCCAATGCAATGTGTGCCAATGGGAACCCGGTGCGGCGGAACAATTGTGAGGATACTCGGGAACCCGGAACGACGGAACCGAGGTTGGGTGTGTATGGCTTGGTTATCCGCGGTACGGAGCCAATGCAAATATTTTTGAAAGGTTGTTTTGTAAGTGGAAAATGGAGACACGGTCTACGATGAGTCGCGTAGGAGAAACTCTGAAACATTGGACACCAACGATAGAAGATTAACGAATTTGAATATGTGATTGTTAGTTGTAAGGTTGGTGGGTAAGAGTTTCCTATTGAGCATTGTAGCTCATGGTGTTGCCTTTTTGGTGATCCTGGCATATTATATCGGTGGCGACGCTAGTATAATGTGTCAGACCTTGTAGATGATCAAGATGAACAGTTCACTTGGAGGCGTCTGGAGCTAAGGAGCTGGCTAGGATGAAGAAGCAAGAGGAGCTGTAGTTAGGAAGTCTTAGTTTCCCTTCCTTTTGTAATAAAAGTACTCCTGTGGGGGTTATATTGTAATAAAGAGTTAAACTCTATTTTGAAATTTCAATAAAATTGTCTTATTTAACGTACCCTAATTTTGGAGGCGTTATAGTTATCACCAATTGAGGGTTTGTAGAGAAGACATCCCTAAAACTGCTTTCCGCACTCGTTATGGTCATTATGAGTTCGTTATTATGCCTTTCGGATCGACGAATGCTCCGGCTACATTCATGGATTTGATGAACCGTATTTTTCGTGCTTTTCTTGATCACTTCGTCGTCATCGTCGTCTTTGTGGATGATATTTTGATCTATTCACCTAAAGAGGAGGAACACCAATATCATCTCACAATCGTTCTTGAACTCTTGAGAGGGCACCAATTATACGTTAAACTTAGTAAGTGTGAGTTTTGGTTATCCGAAGTCAAATTTTTGGGTCATGTGGTTTCAAAAGGTGGAGTGTCCGTTGATCCAGAAAAGATAGAGTCCATTATGAACTGGCAATGACCGAAGAACGTGTTTAAGATTCAAAGTTTTTTAGGGTTGGCTGGGTACTACTGCCGTTTTGTTCTTGACTTCTCTCATTTAGCGGCATCGATGACCAGATTAACGCGAAAGGGAACCTGTTTTGTTTGGAGTGACTAGTGTGAAGCAGCTTTTCAAGAGTTAAAGAAACGATTGACTACCGCACCTGTTTTGATTGTGCCTGAACATGGAATTGGCTACTCCGTGTATTGTGATGCATCTAAGGAAGGGTTGGAGTGCGTGTTGATGCAAGCGGGGCGAGTAGTAGCGTATGGGTCACAGCAGTTGAAAATTCACGAGCGGAATTACCTGACACACGATCTAGAACTTGCGGCCGTCGTATTTGCCTTGAAAAGTTGGCGCCACTATTTGTACGGTGAAAAGTTTGAAGTCTTTTCCGATCATAAAAGTTTGAAATACTTATTCTCCTAGAAAGAACTTAACCTACATCAACGTCATTGGATGGAGCATTTAGAGGATTACGATTTCGAATTGCAAAACCAGCCAGGGAAAGCGAACGTGGCAGACACATTGAGTCGAAAACCTACACACCTTGCGAGCTTAGCGATTCAAGAGTGGAAAGCAATGAACGATTTGGGCTCCTATGCTTTGTACTTTGAGGAAGTTCGGGAAGGGATCACGTTATGCAACTTGCCGGTGCAATCAACTTTATTGACCCGAGTAATTGAGGCTCAACAACATGATGAAGAAGCGGAGGAACTTCGTACTAGGTTCTTTAATGGAAAGGCTCAGGAAGGGTGGATGATCCATGCCGATCAAAGTTTGCGCTATCAAGGGAAGTTGTTCGTACCCGTTTCGTGTCGGAAAGAAATTTTGCGAGAATTTCACCATTCTCCATTAGCCGTGCATCCAGGAGGGACAAAAATGTATCACGACTTGTGTAGGCAATTTTGGTGCCCCGGAATGAAGAGGGACGTTGTGATTTTTGTGTCCAAGTGTCTCACGTGTCAATAAGTGAAAGCGGAATATCAACGACCCGTTGGGGAGCTACAACCATTGCCTGTAGCCGAGTGGAAATGGGAAAATGTGACCATGGATTTTGTTACGGGTTTATCGAGATCACCAAGGGGGCATGATGCTATTTGGGTAATTGTGGATCGTTTGACCAAGACCGCTCATTTCTTGCCTATTCAGGTCACCGATTTTGTCGATACGCTTAGCCGTTTGTATATTCGAAAGATCATTCGACTTCATGGGATCCTCGTATCCCTCGTGTCCGATCGTGATCCGAGATTTACCGCGCGTTTTTGGCAGCGTTTGTAGGCCGCTTTGGGCACAAATCTTTTGTTCAGTATCGTGTATCATCCTCAAACCGATGGGCAATCCGAGAGAACGATTCAGATTTTAGAAGATATGCTTCGGGCTTGTGTCATGGACTTTCGGGGTAGTTGGGAGGACCATTTGCCATTAGTTGAGTTCGCGTACAACAATAGCTATCAATCTAGTATCGAAATGGCACCGTACAAGGCTTTATATGGGAGACCGTGTCGATCGCCTGTCAGTTGGACTGAACTGGGAGAGGCTAAATTAGTGGGGCCGGATATGATTAAGGAGACTTCTGAAAGCATGAGAACGATTCGCCAACACCTTAAGAAAGCTCAAGAGAGAACAACCGAACAAGTTAAGGTAATTCGCCAAAGATTGTTGAGTGTGCAAAGTAGACAAAGGAATTATGCTAATCGTCGTCGCAGCCCATTATCGTTTGAAGAGGGAGATCATGTATTTCTCAAAGTATCGCCACGTAGAGGTTTATCTCGTTTCAGGAAAAAGGGAAAGCTATTGCCGCGTTATATCGGACCATTCGACATTATTGAGAAGATTGGGGCGGTCGCGTATCGCTTGGCTTTACCACTGAGGTTATCTGGTATACATGACGTGTTTCACGTGTCTATGTTAAGGAAGTACGAATCGGATCCGTCACATGTTTTAGAGTGGTCTGAACTCAAGTTAGAGGCCGATGCGTCTTATGGGGAGGAACCGATACGTGTTCTAGATTCGCGCGATCAAGTGTTGAGGGGCAAGATGATACCGTTAGTACGAGTCTTATGAAGAAGTCAGGATAGTGAGGAACAGACTTGGGAACGAAAAGATGAGGTTAGAGAAAAGTATCCGCACTTATTTTCGACATAGATACCAAAGTGAGTACCTGGGATTCAAGTGTGTTTGATATTTAATGTTTTGCATAATACTAATGATTGTGGCTTTTGCATATTTATGTGATGCATGACTTAGTGGGCATGGTTTATTAAATTTCGAATACGAAATTCCTTTAAGGATGGTAGAATGTAGAGACCCGTAAATTTATTTTATAATTTTATTGTTTTATAAATGGAAAAGTGATGGATTAATGAGAAAATTGTAGTTGGGGGTCAAAGTGCGAGAAGTTGAAAGTAATGGGTACTAGCGTAATTTGTGCATGTGTGTGCCATGTATATACATGGGAAAACTTCTTTTTTTTTCTTTTTTTTCATTTTCATCTCAGCTCTCTCTCGGCTCTCTCTCGTCTCTCGGTCTCTCTCTCACTCTCTCACCCAATCACTCAAAAAAAACCCCATACCAATCAACTCCCAAACCGTCATTTACTTGCATATTCGGGCTCGTATCACGTTGGATAGAGCTCGGTTGGGTGTATTTTCGCTTGATTAGGATTTCGGAAGCCAGGGTTCAATCAATCTCCTTCTGTTGGGCTTGGATATCCGAGGTAGGAAATTCTACCTCTCTTTATATGTTATTTGAGTGTTCCTATGCCTTATTTGAGCTTGTTTTTGTTGTTCTTGGGGTTGGATCAAAATCTGTTGAGTAGTGAAAAATTGCCAAAATTCTGGATTCCTATCGGTAGGACGTTTTCCTCTACCAGTAGAACTTTGTTGTCGTGATGATGAGTACTCACTGCCTTGTGTTTGTACTGGTAGGACTTATTCTCTACCGGTAGGATTATAAATTTTCTTACCTACCGGTACTAATTCTTTTTCTACCGGTAGAATTCTTAGAACCAAGATTTGTTCTCACTATTCCCGAATTGTTTCGATAGCCCACCCTTCCCTATCGATAGACCAGTCATCAATTATCAAGAATTCCTATAACGTTGCAATCCAATTCTTTTCTAAAAGGTTTGACCATTCAATGGGTTTATATAATATTATATATATACATATATATTATGCAATAAGGAATCAGATGGTTTGGTTTGTCAACATGTGCAAAGTAATATGTATAAATATACATTGGAATTGTTCCAAAATTTGTAGAACGATGGAGGGATAATTATGAGCTCCTTGCATGACACCTATACGAACGGTGCACTTGAGTATGTGAACAACGCTCGAATACTCGGGGCCCATCGACGGGTGGGTGTTTGGCAGGGGATATCGGGGTCCCATTAATAGCCCGGCAGGAGCTAATGCTCATATTGAACATTCAAGGCCTTACCTAAAAGGTGGGTGTTTGGCAAGGGATATCGGGGTCCCATAATCAGCCCGGCGGGAGCTAATGCTCAAATTGAACACTCAAGGCCTAACCTTCGAGGTAGGTGCTTGGTAGGGGATTGTGGGGTCCCATAATCAGCTCGGCAGAAGCTTCAGCTCAAACACACATATGACACGATATGTTGTGACACACTTGAATGAATATGACTTATGAGTTTAAATGAAAGAAGGATTGGAGATATTGGGACACTTGATCATGATAGTTGTGCTTCCTCCATTATCATTTGATTTTCCATCATTTGTTCTTTCGTTTAGCTTATTTGCATATAGGGTTTGTGTAGAATTTTCTACTGAGCTAGTGTAGCTCAAGTTTTATATTATTTTCAGGTGCTAACCTGGAACCATAGTTTGCATGCCTGAAGTGCTTGGAGTGTGGACATTATTTTTGAAAGCTGATCAAATGAGTTACTTATCCATCTTTGTAAATTTCTTTTGAAAGATGTATTTGTAACTAAAATTAATATTCTTTTGACTTGGAATATTGTAACCAATAATTCTCTTTCGAAATTGGATACTTATGCTAATTTGGGGCCGTTAAGCCGATGTAATATTTTGGAACCTTATGGACTTGGGAGTGCTGTTATGGAAATTAAAATATGGTGATCTTTTGGGTATCGTACGGATATTTGTGAGGATTTTTGTTATGAAAATCTTTTATATTTACGTTGAAAATTCAAGATGTGACACATTGTCAACTAATTGATCAAAAATTAAAATTTTTGTCAGATTCTAGAAATGATTAAAACTTCCAACATGTTGTGGCTAGGCGCTACAGAACAAATCATCAGGTGCCTTCAAGCTTTAGGAATCACAACAGAGTTGAATGCTACTAGGAGCAACTACAACCAATGAGTTTGAATTGAGTGGCTCCAACAAATGGGTATCAGTTTGACTTCAATTACAACATAACGATTTGAGTAGGGTAATAATTTCCAACAAATAGACTGGTAACTGCAACACTAATATCCAAATCAACCGGATAGGTCTAGGCAAGCATACAGATACAAAACGAAAACAAGCTCAAATCATATGACTTCAAAGTTAAGAAGTTAGAATAAATAGTGGCACCAAAGTATGCAACAATAGCAACAAGTCCGAATTTGATGGTACCTAAGGAGTTGTATATCATAAAGTATGTGATTACAGATTGAGTTTTGTAGGTCAAAATTGCAATAGAAGAACTTGCATAGGATAACAGTTACAAACAGATGACGAAATTGGTAGTCACAATAGGAGGATCTAAATTGACCAACGAAAACTTCATCTTTGTAACGCCCCTATTTTTAGGTACGTTAAGGAAATAATTTATTACAGAAATAAAGTGAATCACTGCTGATTATTACAACACAGCTCTCATAAGAGCATTTGAAATACAAATGAGATAACAAAAGGGAACTAAGGTTCCTACTCTACGGCTCCTCTTGTTCCTCCAACCTAGCGAGTTCTTCGGCTCCGAACGCCTCCAAGGTGAATAGTTTGCCCTGTTCGTTTATCAGATCTGACATATTATACCAGCGTCGCTACCCATATAATATGCCAGGGTCACCACAAAGTAACACCATGAGCTACGAAGGCTCAATAGTATAATCCTAATACTAGCATCGATTTCCACATGATAACTACATAAGCAGTGATAAAAAGACAATAACGCTAACCCTTCCACAATATGCTTTGTAACTACCGTTGGTGTCGACTCATCGTGAATCATGTCGTTAATACCCTTTTTTTTTCAAAAACTCATTTTTAACTCACCCAACCTCGGTTCCGCAGTTCCGGGTTCTCGAGTATCCTCACAATGGTTCCGCCACACCGGGTTCCCATTGGCACACATTGCATTGGTTCCGTACCGCGGATAACCAAGCTACTCACCCAACCTCGGTTCTGCCGTTCCGGTCTCCCGATTATCCTCACAATGGTTCCGCCACATCGGGTTCCCATTGGCACACACACACCCACACAACTCACATAATACCCTCGAAATGGTCATTATGTAGTGTCAAAAATATTTCCATCCTTGGAAAAACACATTCTTCTTGTTAAACACACTCTAGGTGCCATGTTTCTACTTTTCTCGATTTTCGTGTCACGTTCTCATGCAAGACTCCGCGTGTGAGACTTTACATACAACATGCATTCAATCAAGCCTTGAAATAGTACAACAAGATTATCCAACTACTACTACTAGCATGCTTGAACATCATAACAACGTAATCATGCATTTCCAACTTTTAATCTACGATCAAAGTAACTTCTTAAACTTCAGGAAAAATAAGTAGAGATTCAAAGTAGCGAGGTTAAACTACTTATAGAAAATAAAATAAGGATTTAACTACCGTTCTTCTAGGCGGTGACTGCTTCGGAAGTTTGGTCGTCGATTTTGGATTTCGGCGACGTAACGGCCCTCGGATTGCTTCCAAAGGAAAAGAATTGTGCTTCTTTTCCTAGAAACAACTTCCTAACCTTAACTAAGCTACTTTAAGGATCGATGGGTGGTATTGGAAGTGGTTTGGTGGTATCGCTCAAGAACACTTAAGAACAAAGAAAGTTCTTGAACTTTGAACAAGAACACTTGAATTTCTAGAGAGAAGGAAGAGTTATTGCTTTGAGGTGTGAGTTTGAAGCATAGAATGAGCTTCTATTTATAGGCAAAGGGCTCCCCCTCTCCCACCTTGGCTGGCCCTCTCTCTCTCCTCCATTCCCCAATTTTTAATTCAAATCAAATCCAATTTTGATGGAAGATCAATGGTAGAATCCTAGGGTTGCATGGTTAGGGTTTGTACTAGATTTGATTCTTGAAGCAAATATGTGGTGGAAGAGTAATTGGTACAAGATTCTTAGGGTTTAACAAATGTAAAAATGTACAAGGAGTACAATGGAGTTAAGATTTTTGGTTGGAAGAGTAACAATTCAAAGATTTGGAGTACAATGGGAGTTAAATGGCCAAGTACACATCAAATCTCCTTCCTCCTCTTCCTCCCATCCGGCCCCCCTCTCTCCCTCTCTCTCTCATGGCCTCTCTCTTTCTCTCTCTCCCTCTCACCCTCTTGCCAAGTACAATATATATATATATATATGCATGTGTTATATTGCAAGCAAAACAAATAAAAAAGTAGTACTTTTGGAACAAAAAATCAATATAGTTTTTAAGGCCTAGGATTTTCCATTTAAGCACATCAATAGGCATATGGTACTTTAAGCATTAGTTTAGTCTACCAAGTACTAGATATATATCTATACTAGTATACACATGTACAATTGGTGGTTCAAAACCCCATTAAAGAAATAATAAATGGTACTTTGGGAATCTTGGTACCATGTACCTTCTAATTAAAATATTAAGTACTTTGTCACATGGTTTAAAAGATAGGATTAGTTTAATAATTGCTTCGTTATCTTCCGATATAGAAGAATATTACCCCAAGCGTAGGGTTTGAATGTCGATTGAAGCAAAATAATCCGAAGAAGTCCGGGATCGTACCCAAGGGAATTAGTTTATGGCTTGGCTCGGATTTGTAGATGCAAGTAAGGATTTCAACTTTTAGCCAGTTAACTTGGTTTTACTTTGAAATTGGTGGAAATAAAAGGCTAAATTAAGAACGAATTAACTAGAAAAAAGATAGGTTAGGTCTAGGAATCCTAGCACTCATGACTTGGGCTAAATCACACTTTTCACCAATTCACGCGGTTTAAAATACACAATTGTAGGTACCAAAACCGGGAAGTAGAGATTTGTTTATCAAGCTAGCTCTAGAACTCATTTGGTAAACACCTCGAGCGACAGAGCTCTAAGCATCATGTGTGGTAGGTAAGCTATGTTCCTACTTACACATGATCAAAGAGGTTAACACCTCGGTAATTTGCCAAATGAATCCGAACCCCACATTAATTTTCAAATCTAGAAATTAAAGCCTTATTGGTGAAAAAACGCAACTTTCACCCAAGTCACGGGATGCTAATCATCCCATGACCCAACCCTTGAAACTACTCACACATATCTAGGAAGATAAGAGCAAGCAAAAATCTACTTAGCATAATTGAAAAGACAAGACTAGAAATAAATTGGATCAAACAATAGATCGGAAGAAGAGTAACAACTTTAATTAAGGCAACAATATCAAAAACTAACAATTAAAGACAGAAATTGAAATTCAAAGCTGGAAATTTAAGAACAGTCAAGAACAATATTAAGATGCAAGCAAATCTATCCTAGATCTAGAAAATATGGGTACATTTCTGTCCAAATCGTGCAAAGGTGACATAACGGGGTATTTATACCGCCTCTGTTTTGCGCACGGAATATCCCAAAAGATGCTCTAAAGATGCCCCGCTAAGCCCCTCGGTACCGATTGCCAAGACCTTACGCTACTAAGATAAGAGCTCGGTACCGATTGGAGGGATTTTATCCAATCAATACCGAAGCAGTTAGAGCCAGTGTTAAGCAGCTCGGTACTGATTGGAACAATTCCTTCCGATCAATACCGAAGCCTTATCAGTACTGAACCTTGTCTTCTTTCCGCCTTGGCCACGCCTTGCCTTGCTTTGGCCATTCCCTTGTCTTGCCTTGGCCTTGACACGCTTAAGGCCTTTAAAGCTTCTTTTTAGGCGATTTACCTACAAAACAGTACCGACACATACTACGAGCAAATATCATTAAGAATAGCTAATTAGCAACTAAATTAATACTAAACCTAGATACTAGTGCACCCTGTATTCCATTTCTGGGTGCTTATCAATAATCCCCATGGTACTTTGAAAGATTCACCATTTTATCCATTGGGTAAAAATTTCCCTAACTTCTATTATCCAATGGATAATAGCTATTAGGTCACTTTTAATATTAAAATAATCAAAAAGTACTTTAAAGTAAGTATACTTTTAATATAAACAAATGAGATTCTATTATCTAATGGGTAATAGTTTCTGTAGGGGGATGAAAACAATTGGTGTTCTGAACAACACCAAACTGCAACGGCTTCACGTGCCTCTACACCGGAACCCTAGTTCTTCGTCGGAACCCTAATCTGCAAAACAGACAAGGGGTGAGTGCACCTTTGCCTCTCGTGGCAAAAGCCCTCCGATACTTAAGTTAGTATCACGAACTAGCAATGAACCCTAGTTATCAGTAGGGAGGCAATAAGAGATGGCCAAATATTGCGTACCTTTTAGCTCCAGGTTTACCTCATATTTATAGATTCATGGATGCTTGCTGCCCAAGCATCCCTGTTGGCCTAGGATTCCTACCTCGTATAGGAAACCTAGTATCTTATGGATTCTCGTTGTAATAACTCTAGATTTTATTGAATAAAAAGTTATTTTATTATTCGAGTTATTTATTTTTATTGCTTGAATTACGTTAATTCTTGAATTTTGCCATAATTGCACTTTGGCCCCTCAAGTTTCATTTCTTGCACTTTAGTCCTACTTAGCAAGCCTAGTTAGCATCTAACCATCCGGTTAGAGTAACTAAACTGAAAAGTTACCTAGTCTTGGCAAAATGACCGTTTTGCCCCTCGTTGGAACTTTTGACCCTTTTGAACCCTAGATTTTATATTTTGATATTCTTTTTCTTTTAATCAATTTGGATTATTTCTTTGTCCATTGGACAATAATGGTTAGGGGAACTATTATCCATTGGGTAATAGAATCCCATTTGTTTATAT
>BPLS01031192.1:314585-345936 GCA_019656275.1 Rhododendron kiyosumense
TTTTTACTTTTCAAACAACATTCAAAGTCACTTTTAAGCTTATAAAAAGTAAGTAAAGATTCTCGAAGTAAGATTACAACTACTTTACAAAAACAAAGTAAGCTTTTGAAAACTAGATAAGGATTTCTAGATAGATAAGGATAACTACCGTTCTTCTAGGCGGTGGTTTGGACGTCGGTTGAATTTCGGCAGCGTAACGGCCCTCCGATTGCTTCGAAAGGAAAAGTTTTGGAGAACTTTCCCTAGAAACAACTACCTAACTACTACTACACTACTTTTAGGATCGTCGGGTGGTTTTGGAAGTGGTTTAGGGGTTTTGCTCAAGAATTCATAAAAATAAAGAGAGTTTTGAATTAAGAACAAAGAAACTTGGAATTTCTAGAGAGAAGGAGGAGCAATTGCTTTGAGGTGTGTTTTTTCAAGTGAGAATGGCTCTCTATTTATAGGCAAAGGGTGCCCCCTCTCCCTCCTTGGCCGGCCCTCTCTCTCTCCTCCATTCCCCAATTTTAAATCAAAACAAATCCAACTTTTAAGCAAAAATCAAGGAAAAAATCCTAGGTTTGCATGGCTATGGTGTACCTTGGTGAGATTCTTGAATCCAATGGAGGGTTGAGATGAGATTGGTACATGATCAAAGGGTTGAGAAGCTTGCAAGGTGAATATTGGAGTACAAAAGAGTAAGGATTTGATTTGGAAGGAAATAAATCCAAGGATTTGAAGTACATCCAAAAATCAAGCCAAGGTTCAAATCAAATCTCCTTCCCTCTCTCCTTCCTCTCTCTCTTCTCTCTCTCCTCTCTCTCTCGGCTTCTCTCTCTCTCTCTCTCTCTCTCTCTCTCTCTCTCTCTCTTTGCAAGGTACAATATATATATATATATGTATGCATATGTGTCATAAAATGGAAGAAAATCAAATAAAGAATAGGGTTTCTTGGTACTTTGAAATCCAAGTAGATTCAATGCTAGGATTTGCCCACTAACTCAATAAATAGGCAAGGGTACACTAGGAAATATATAATAATCATCTTAGGTACTAATATATATATACACACACACACACACACACACACACATATATATATATATATAAGTGGTTGAAATCCCAATAAAATAATATTAAAGGGTACTTTGGTAACTATGCACTTTTGATTAAAATAATGGTACTTTCCCATGTGATTAAAGAAAATGCTTAATTTAATGATCCAATAGTACTTTGAAAGATTTACCCTTTTATCCAATGGACAAAACTTCCCCTAACATCTATTATCCAATGGATAATAGTTATTAGGCCATAAAAAATAATAAAGTAATCAAAAAGTACATAAAGTAAGTTTACTTTTTAATATAAACAAATGGGATTCTATTACCCAATGGATAATAGTTCCCCTATCCATTATTGTCCAATGGACAAAGAAGTAATCCAAATTGATTAAAAGAAAAAGAATATTAAAATTTAAAGTCTAGGGTTCAAAAGGGTCAAAAGTTCCAACGAGGGGCAAAATAGTCATTTTGCCAAGACTAGGTAACTTTTCGGTTTAGTTACTCTAACCGGATGGTTAGATGCTAACTAGGCTTGCTAAGTAAGACTAAAGTACAAGAAATGAAACTTGAGGGGACAAAGTGCAATTATGGCAAAATTCAAGAATTAACGAAATTCAAGCAATAAAAGTAGATAACTCGAATAATAAAATAACTTTTTATTTATCAAAATTCAGAGTTATTACAGGTTCAATGCTACAACGGCCAATTACTGTAACGCCCCTATTTTTAGGTACGTTAAGGAAATAATTTATTACAGAAATAAGCGAGTCATTGCTTATTATTACAATACGGCTCTCATAAGAGCATTTGAAATTCAAAAGACAACAAAAAAGAGAACTAAGAAGTCCTATTTTACGGCTCCTCTTGTTCCTCCAACCTAGCGAGTTCTTCGGCTCCGAACGCCTCCAAAGTGAATAGTTCGCCCTGTTCATCTATCAAGTCTGACATATTATACCGGCGTCGCCACCCATATAATATACCAGGGTCACCAAAAAGGCAACACCATGAGTTACGAAGGCTCAATAGTAAAATCCTACGTACTAGCATCGATTTCCACATGATAAGTACATAAGCAGTGATAAAAGACAATAATGCTAACACATTCACATTTGCTTTGTAACTACCGTTGGCATTGACTCATCGTTAACCGTTTCGTTATTATTCTTTTCAAAAACACCTTTTTGACTCACCCAACCTCGATTCCGCCGTTCCGGGCTCTCGAGTATCCTCACAATGGTTCCGCCGCACCGGGTTCCCATTGGCACACATTGCATTGGCTCCGTACCGCGGATAACCATGCTACTCACCCAACCTCGATTCCGCCGTTCCGGTCTCTCGAGTATCCTCACAATGGTTCCGCCGCACCGGGTTCCCATTGGCGCACACACACACACTTACGTAATACCCTTGAAATAGTCATTACATAGTTTCGAAGATATTTTCCAACCCGGAAAACACAACATCCTTGTTAAACACACCCTAGGTGCCATGTTTCTAACTTTCTTGGTTTTCGTGTCTCGTTCTCATGCAAGACTCCGCGTGTGGGACTTTTACATACAACATGCATTCATTCCAACTTCGAAATAGTATAATAAGAACATCTAAGCAACATAGCATGCTTGAATACCATAAACCACATAATCATGCATTTTTACTTTTCAATCAACGATCAAAGTCACTTTTTACACTTTAAGGAAGTAAGTAGAGGTTCACATAGCAAGATTGCAACTACTTAACGAAAATAAAGTAAGCACTTGAAAATTAGGTAAGGATCACTACCGTTCTCCTAGGCGGTGGTTTGGACGTCGGTTTGATTTCGGCGGCGTAACGGCCCTCGAATTTCTTCGAAAAGAAAAGTTTTGGATTACTTTTCCTAGAAAAAATTTCCTAACCTCTACTACACTACTTTAAAGATCGTTGGGTGATTTTGGAAGTGGTTTAGTGGTTTCGCTCAAGAACTCTCAAGAACAAAGAAAGTTCTTGAACTTTGGAACAAGAATGCTTGAATTCTAGAGAGAATGAAGAGCTATTGCTTTGAGGTGTGATTTTGAAGCATGGAATGAGCTTCTATTTATAGGCAAAGGGTTCCCCCTCCCTCTTAATGGTCGGCCCCCTCTCTCTCTCAATTCCCTAATTTTTAAATCAAAGAAAATCCAACTTTGATGGAAGATCAATGCAAAAATCTTAGGGTTGCATGGCTATGATGTACTTAGGTTAGACTCTTGAATCAAATGAAGGGTGGAGATGAGAATTGTACAAGATCCAATGGTTGAACAATTGCAAGATGTATACAAGAGTACAGTGGATTTAGGATTTTGTTTGGAAGAGAAGAAATCCTAAGGATTTGAAGTACAACAAAAATCAAGGCCAAGATACACATCAAGTCTCCTCCCTCCTTCCTCTCTCTCTCTCCTCTCCTTCCTTCTCTCTCTCTCGGCCTCTCCCTCTCTCTCTCTCTCTCTCGGCTTTCTCTCCCTCTCTCTCTCTCTCTCTCTCTCTCTCTCTCTCTCTCTCGCAAGGTACAATACATATATATATGCATGTGTCATATTGTAAGAAAACAAATAAAAAAAGTAGTTTCTTTGGTACTTTAAAATCCAAGGTAGTCTTAAGTCTAGGATTTCCTTACCAACTAACTAAATAGGCCTAGGGTACTAAAGGCAATAATATATCTCTCCTAGATACTAATATATATATATATATATATATATACATATATACACATGTACAAGGGTGGTTGAAATCCTAATATAATAATATAAAAGGGTACTTTTGGAATATTGGTACCATGCACTTTTTGATTAAAATAATAAGTACTTTCCCATGTGATTAAAGAAAGTGATTAATTTAATGATCCCATAGTACTTTGAAAGATTTACTCTATTGTCCAATGGTTAAAACTTCCCCTAACATCTATTATCCAATGGATAATAGCCATTAGGTCACTTTTAATATTAAAATAATAAAAAAGTACTTTAAAGTAGATATTCTTTTAATATAAACAAATGGGATTCTATTATCCAATGGGTAATAGTTTCCCTAACCATTATTGTCCAATGGACAAAGAAATAAACCAATTTGATTAAAAAAAAAGAATATTAAAATTCTAAGTTAAGGGTTCAAAAGGGTCAAAAGTTCCAATGAGGGGCAAAATGGTCATTTTGCGGTGACTAGATGACTTTTTGGTTTAGTTACTCTAACCGGATGGTTAGATGCTAACTAGGCTTGCTAAGTAGGACTAAAGTGCAAGAAATGAAACTTGAGGGGTCAAAGTGCAATTATGACAATTTACATGAATTAAAGTAATTTAAGCAATTAAAATTAATAACTCGAATAATAAAAACAACTTTTTATTCATTGAAATTCAGAGTTATTACAATTACGTGGGACAAATACCAGAACTCCAGGACCAGATCTGGGCTGCAAACTGGGAAGCTTGCTCGACCAAGGTCGGTGTGGCTGAGGACTCGCCCCTTTGGCAGGACAATGATTTACCAAGCAAACAAGTTCAAGTTGTGGATGAACCCCAGGGGAATCCAGAAGATGACATCGATCAACAGATCGAAGAATTTGCTGGTGTTGAAGAAGATACGCCTATTAAAGCTCTGAGGACTGCTGCGGTAGAGTCACCTGTTCGGGAATCAATCAATGATCCTGTTGTTGAGGAAGGAGATACCGGTGGTGATGGTATTTCAACCGAGATTATCACCGAGGCTGCTGACCAACTTGCTCCTGAGGTCCAAGAATTGGACTAAGCATGCTGTTTCTGTAGGACAACTTTGCAGGTCCTGTGCGACCGTAGTCATTTCAGCCTTGTAAGGCTCCTGGTTTTAACTTTTTGTTTTGTTTTTTGTTTGCTTTTGATGACAATAGTCTGTGGCTTTTTCTGCAGCATGTGATCTGTTCGGTAACAAACCTTTTCGAGTTTTGACCATTTTCATTGGACAATTTCTATGGGTATTTAAGACAGTATTTCGTACTCTGCTTCTCATGCTTCAGATGAGTTAACAGATCCATGTGTCCATCAACCAAGTATTTGGCCCTTCGTGGCATAACTTTTGGGTTTTATCTGTTGCTTGGCCCTTCGTGGCCACTTCTATCTTTCGGATATCTCATATTTGTCTTTAGGCATCTCGTGGCTGTGTATGTTTTCTTTGTGCTTCTTACCACGAGTTTTTTACCCAGACTGCATCTATTCGTATGCATTTAAGTCTCTCGTTTTGTCCAGGTATTTCATACTTGGATTTTACTAAGTGTATTCGTACTTAGAATTGTATAAGTATTTGACATATCTCGTTATGCCTTACAAAATTAAGTATTTCGTACTTGATTACTTGCATGTCTACGTATGCAAGCCTCAGATTTTATTAAGTATATTCGTACTTAGGCATTTCTCATACCAAATTTTGATCCAAATTCCTCATATCAAAAACCAAATGTAAGTTTCTCGAACTTATAGTATCTCATACTTTTTAGCACAATCACTTACTTGAATGATTGTACCCGTACTCGAACAGCTGCGTGGGTTTTATATGCATCCCAAGTGTTTTCATACTTGGGGTACATTTATTTACAAGTTTCTCATACTTATAGCATTTGTTCGTATATGGCGTTCGTGCCAATCCCATGCTCCCCAATATGAATAAGGAAATCAGTATTCCATATTTCATATCTAAAAAGCCAATATTTTCAAAAAGCTGAATATACTATAAGGAAAAGAATGTCTTTATTCATAGACTAAACTCAAGGGGGCGTTATTCATACCCCTTGCAACTAAAACAGAGTAATTCGTAAGTAAAATAAAAGAAACAAGGGAATTTTATTCGTAATTCCCACACAATCACGTAGTGCACTCTAAAATAAAATAAAATTCTTCTAGATAAAGAATTTTCTCAGATTATGAACATTCCATGGCCTCGGAATTGGGTTGCCGTCCAGATCAACCAATCTGTAGACCCCTATGCCCACAATCTCTGTTACCCGATACGGGCCTTCCCAGTTGGCCCCTAACTTGCCTTCGTTGGCTACCTTGGTGTTGCCGAGCACCTTTCGTAGCACAAGGTCCCCGACACCAAACTCTCGAGGGTGAACGTGCTTATTATAGTTCTTCATTAGTTGTTCTTGATAAGAGGCCAAATGGACCAGGGCCCTTTCTCTCCTCTTCTCGGCGAGATCAAGCTCAATTTCTAGGGCTCTGTCATTGCCCCCACTTTCTACCAACACTATTCTGTTGGTTGGAAGACCTACTTCCAGAGGTATGACTGCTTCTATACCGTTTGCTAACGAATAGGGGGTCTCTCTTGTAGACCTCCTAGGTGTTGTCCTATGTGCCCACAAAACAAGGGGCAATTCATCGGGCCATTTCCCCTTGGCCTTATCCAACCTCTTCTTGATCCCGTCAAGAATGGTTTTATTAGATGCTTCTGCCTGTCCGTTACTCTGAGGGTATGTTGGAGTTGAATAGTAGTTCCGAATTCCATATTAGGCACAAAATGCCTTGAACTTCTTTTGAAATTGGGACCCATTATCTGTGATCAAAGAATAGGGAACCCCAAATCGAGTAATAATACTCTTCCAAACGAACCTCTCTATCATGGGTTCGGTGATTTTGGCCAGTGGTTCAGCTTCAATCCACTTGGTAAAATAATCTGTCGCAACTAAAAGGAATTTTCGATTCGCAGTTGCTTTGTGCAATGGACCCACGATGTACATTCCCCATTGGGCAAACGGCCAAGGACTTGTCAAAGGCACCAGATCCTCAGCTGGTGTTCGAATCATTGGTGAGAATTTCTGACACTTCTCACAAATTTTAACATACATCTTTGCATCCTCCTGCATATGTGGCCACCAGTAGCCTTGAGTAATTGCTCGGTGGGCAATGGATCTACCCCCAGCATGACTTCCACATGTTCCTTCATGTATTTCGTGAAGAAATTTCTGCACCATCTCGGGGTGTACGCACAGCAAATATGGGCCTGTGAAGGACTTGCTGTAAAGCTTTCCTTCTGGGGACAGCCAAAACCTTGCAGACTTAGTTTTGACCTTATGAGCCTCCTTTTTATCGATGAGGAGTATTTCATCTCGTAAAAACTCCACGATTGGGTCCATCCAACTTGGACCTTGGTTTACTTCCAAAATTAACTCCACATTTTTCCCAATGCTCGGCTTTGTCAGATACTCAACTGCAACTCTTCGCTTGAATTCAGTTGGGACCGCTGCAGCCAGCCATGCCAGTGAATCGGCATGTGCATTTTGTTCAGAACTTATCTGTTCAATATGAAACCTCTCGAAGGTATCAAGTAGATCTTTGGCGTCTTCCACATATGCTGCCATTTTCTCATTCCGGGCCTGATATTCGCCGGACAACTGATTCACCACAAGCTGTGAGTCACAATGCACCCTTACTCTTTTTGCCTTCAGAGTCTTTGCACTTTTCAATCCAGCTAGGAGTGCCTCGTACTCCGCCACGTTATTTGATGCACTGAATCCCAGTCGAACAGATAGTTCTATCATAACTCCTCCAGGAGGAAAAAGAACAACACCAATTCCCGAACCAGTGTTACAAGCTGATCCGTCAACGAATAATTTCCATTCCGTATCGTCCTGTTCGGCTGAGACTTTATCCCTCGTGGACAATGTTCTTCTCTCCTGTTCCTTTTTCGTAGGAGGCAGGGGAGCTACCGTGGGAGAAAACTCTGCCACAAAGTCAGTCAACACTTGGCCTTTGATTGCTGTTCGTGGTTGATAATCAATATCGTATTGACTCAACTCGACGGACCACGTTGAGATTCTTCCTGAAAAATCTGCCTTTCGTAGCAGCGACTTTAGTGGAAATTCAGTATAGACCATAACCCTGTGGCTCTGGAAGTAGTGGGGCAATTTTCTCGTTGCTGTCCTAAGTGCCAGGACAAGTTTCTCTAAAGGCAGATATCTCGTTTCTGCGTCTAGCAATGTCTTGCTTACATAATATATTGGGATTTGCTCGACTCCCAAATCCCTTAACAGGACTGCACTTACAGCATGCTCAGAAACAGCTAAGTACAAAATCAAGGACTCACCTGGCTGCGGGGTTGACAGAAGAGGAGGCTCGGCCAGATACTTCTTCAGGTCCTGGAAAGCTTGTTCACATTCTGCTCCCCATTCAAATCCTTCCCTTTTCTTCAATAACTGAAAGAATGGCCTACACTTGTCACTTGATCTGCTGATAAATCTATTGAGTGCTGCAGCCATCCCAGTTAGTCTCTAGACCTCCTTCGTGGTTTTGGGACTTTGCAGCCTCTGTAAGGCCGCAATCTGATCTGGGTTAGCCTCAATTCCCCTCATAGTGACCAAGTGCCTTAGGAATTTCCCAGAACCAACCCCAAACGCACATTTCGAGGCGTTGAATTTCAATTTGTACTTCCTCAATATCTCAAAGACTTCTCTCAAGTCTGTAATATGCCCTCGCTTGTCTCGGCTTTTCACCACCATATCGTCTATGTAAACCTCCATAGTTTTCCCGAGCAGCTCCCTGAACATGATAGTCGCAAGCCTTTGGTATGTCGCCCCTGCGTTTCTTAGCCCAAACGGCATGACACTATAGCAGTACAAACCCCGTGGGGTGATGAAAGATGTCTTCTCCTGATCGGGCCCAAACATAGCAATTTGATGGTATCCTCGATACGCATCAAGAAAACTCATTCGCTTGTAGCCAGCTGTTGCGTCAACCAACTGGTCTATCCTTGGGAGGGGAAAACTATCCTTAGGGCAGGCCTTGTTTAAGTCTGTGAAGTCCACACAGACACGCCACTTCCCATTCTTCTTCTTTACGACCACGGTGTTGGACAGCCACTCAGGGTAGTGAACCTCACGTATTGCTTTTGCCTCGAGCAATCGATTAACCTCTTCGACAACAGCATCCACGTGCTGTACGGCCGCCCTATGTTTTCTTTGAATAACTGGCTTATGCTGAGGGTCAACATTCAGATGGTGACAGATTATGTCAGCATCTACACCGGGCATCTCTTCTGGTACCCATGCAAACACGTCGATATATTCTTTCAGAAACTATATTGACTCGGCCTTTTCCTCTGCTGGTAGTGATTCCCCAATCAAAAAATATCTTTCAGGATCAGCCTCGTTGATCTGAATTTTTTCCAAGCCTTCGATTACCTTATCGGCCGGGCATCTTCCGACATCCTCGATAGTCGGTTGATCTGGAACTTCCAGTGTATGAACATGGTGGGCCTTCGGGGCCTTCTTAACGATGGAAATCAGACATTGTTGGGCCGCTTTCTGATTGCCCCTAATTGCTTCGATCCCATTGGATCTCGGGAATTTTACCATCTGGTGGTAAGTCGAGGAGACTGCCCTCATTTTATGTAACCAGGTTCTTCCTATAATCGCGTTATAAGAAGAAGGGACGTCTACAACCAGAAAATCCGTCCTCAAAACAACTGATCCTGCCCGAACAGGCAGTGTTACCTTTCCAAGGGGCCAAACTGCCCCTGCACCAAACCCAATCAATGGCGTTGTGGACTGCTCCAAATCTGTCTGAGCCAGACCCAGCTTCTTGAACGCGTCGTAGTACATCACCTCTGTACAACTTCCTGAATCCACTAGGATCCTTTCAATGTCATACTCCCCAACTCGTAGGGTTATGACCAAAGCATCGTTATGAGGTATCTGGACCTCTCCCAAATCGTCGTCTGTGAAGGCTATGCTTTCATTGCATATGTCACTCTCTCGTCCTCTTTTATTACCCAATCGCATTACATGCTGATCGTGCTTAAACTGTCTTTGCAACAGTCTAACCTCATTTCTCGTATAAGGTGCGGCCAGCCCATGTATCATATGGATTACCCCCTTAGGATTCTGCTCGTAATCCAGTTCCATGGCCTTCCCTTTTTCCTTGGGATCCTCTTGGATAAACTCCTTGAGATAGCCCCGAGAGACCAAATCATCAAGGTGTTTCTTGTACATCTCGCAATCCTCAGTCATGTGGCCCCAATCCTTGTGGTAGCTGCAGTGCTGATTCGTAGCACGTTTAGCGTCTTTATCTCCGTCAAGACTCGGGGGCCACTTGAAGTACGGCTGATTCTTTATTCGATAAAGAATCCTGTAGATTGGCTCCTTCCAAACAGTAGTGATTGAAAAGAAGGACTTGGGATCAGGGGCTTGCTTTTCCATGTACGGATCCTTCTTAGCCTGCTCGTACTCCTTCCGTTCCTTGTACGTTTTGGGCTCAGGTTTATCCACCTTCTTGGCAGGCGTTTTAGGCTGTTCGGCAGCAATCCTGCCGTCCTCACAGAGTATGTCATCCTCCATTCTGGCGTGCTGCTCTATTCGCTCCATCAGTTTGGCCAACGTAGCCACCGGATGTTTATTCAATGAGCGGCGCAGCTCTCCCCGAACAGGCAAACCAGTTTTGAAGGTTGCTATGGCATATTCCTCACTGCAACTCTCAATCTCGTTGAAAGTTTCCCAGTACTTCTTTGCGTAATCTCTGATCGGCTCGCTTTCCGCCTGTTTCATGGTAGATAGGCTCTCAAACGTCTTTGGGGCCTTTCTGCTTGTCAAAAACCGAGCAGTGAATTCCTCGGCCAACTGCCTCCATCCCCTTATGGATCGTGGTGCTAATTTATGAAACCAACTCAAGGCCACCTTGCCAAGACTTAACGGGAACATTTTGCACAGAATGCCATCATCACCATCGTGCATGAACATGGCCTGCTGGTAATGCTGTATGTGAGCCACAGGGTCCGTGTTTGTCTCGTAAAGCACGAACGCTCCGTGCTTCACTCTGCTCGGCAACCTGGCCTCCTGCAACCTCCTCGCAAACGGGGAGGCTGCGATGTTACTCAGGACTTTACGTGCCGCTTCTCGTGCGGACACTGTCGCTTCCTCCTTTTCAATCGTCTTGTGAGCCGTAGCTTTGGCCCAGTTAGCATTAGGTCTCTCGTACCTGTCACGGTGATGCTTCCTCGTCTTTTCCTCAGATGAGGAACTTCGTTCTCTGCTCCTTCTTTTTCGTGAAGAAGCCATTCGCCTTTCTAGTGTGCGGTCTTTACTTCTGCTTCTCCTTCTTCGTGGGGAAGCTTCACACCGTCTCGTGGTAGGACTATTGCTCCTGCTCCTTCTTCCTCGTGAATGAGGCTCTTTATGGACTAGCAGAGCCCTCCTATCTTCTCCAGAATTCCTTCGTGAAAGTCCGGAGTCTTCCGGGTGATCTCGTACCTGCTGTAGCTCTCGTATTTCGTACTCTCGTCTTTTAATCAAACGAGCGTACTCCTTAATCTCCTTCCTCTTTTTGTCGAGGATACCCTCACTGTTATGGACACTTTTTGAACGGTCCACCGATGCCTCTCTTCGGTAGGACTTGCTCCTTCTCGTGGAGCCAGTAGTTGCTTTATCCTCTCTTCCAGCGGGCTTTTTCGGAGCACCTGGTGGAGATTTATCCCCTCCACCACTAAACTGGTTCTTTCGATTGAACGGCGTGGTTGGATCTTCTTCCATCATGGTTATCTTTTTACGAAATTCTTTCGTTTCCCACAGATGGCGCCAATTGTAGGGGGATGAAAACAATTGGTGTTCTGAACAACACCGAACTGCAACGGCTTCACGTGCCTCGACACCGGAACCCTAGTTCTTCGTCGGAACCCTAATCTGCAAATCAGACAAGGGGTGAGTGCACCTTTGCCTCTCGTGGCTAAGGCTCTCCGATTCTTAAGTTAGTATCACGAACTAGCAATGAACCCTAGTTATCAGTAGGGAGGCAATAAGAGATGGCCAAATATTGCGTACCTTTTACCTCTAGGTTTACCTCATATTTATAGATTCGTGGATGCTTGCTGCCCAAGCATCCCTATTGGCCTAGGATTCCTACCTCGTATAGGAGACCTAGTATCTTATGGATTCTCGTTCCCTTATCTGTATAACTCAATCTTTATGGGACTCATAGTCCTTTTGGGATTCTTTCCCATAATTATCCGAACACCCCACTCACGTTGGGTCTCTTGCCTCGATCCTATATACTCGGGATCTCATTCTTTTATGGAATATTACCATTCCGGAGTATTCTCGCCACGTCATGATTTAGGGAAACTTCTTCCCCTGTTCGGCTACCTCTTTGCCGAACAGTCTTCCTGGACCAATGACCTCACATGCAACAGGTCCATGCCGTTATATCTGGACAAATGACTTCACATGTCCTTGTCGTTATCAGCTGAACAGACTGTCTGGACCAATGACTTCTCGTGTCACTGGTCCACATTGCTGCTTATTGCACTGCCCGACGATAGACTTATCATGCCTACCGTGTGCCCCCAATACATCACGTGTTCGGCGACTAAACCTACCTGTTCGGGAATACCTCCCTACAGTTTCCCTAACATTTATTGTCCAATGGACAAATAATACAACTAATTTAATTAAAAGAAAAAAAATAATAAATTCTTAGTCTAGGGTTCAAAAGGTTCAAAGGTTCCAATGAGGGGCAAAATGGTCATTTTACGGTGACTAGAAGGCTTCCTTGTTTAGTTTCTCCAATCGGAGGGTTAGAAGCTAACTAGGTTTGCTAAGTAGGACTAAAGCGCAAGAAATGAAACTTGAAGGGCTAAAGTGCAATTATAACAATTACAGGAATTTAAAGCAATTCAAGCAATTAAAATTAATAACTCGAATAAGAAAATAAATTTCCATTTATTGAAATTCAGAGTTATTACAACCTATCCCCCTTAAACAATTTCGTCCTCGAAATTAGACGTACGGTAGGATTCGAATAGGTGAGGGTAATTCATCTTCATGGTTTCTTCTCGTTCCCAAGTAGTCTCTCCAGCTCCACGATGCTTCCACAAAACTCGAACCAACTTGATCGTCTTGTTATGGATAGTCTTCTCACTTCAGTCTTGAATCTCTATAGGTTCTTCCTCATAGGTCGCATCTTCCTCGATGGAAATATCCTCCCAGTTGATAACGTGAGTGGGCAATGCTAGATACTTGCGAAGCATGGACACGTGAAACACGTTATGCACTCGATCCAGCTGGGGTGGTAGTGCCAAGCGATAAGCAACCTTTCCAATCCTCTCCACAATGTCGAATGGTCCGATGTAACGCGGGGACAGCTTTCCTTTCTTTCCAAATCTGATGACTCCTTTCTTTGGTCTAATCTTCAGGAACACATGATCTCCTACGGCAAAAGACAAGGGTCGGCTCCTTTTATCCGCATAACTCTTCTGTCGGCTTTGAGCAGTCTGAATCCTTTGCCTGATGGTCTTCACTTTCTCCGTGGTATCTCGCACTATGTCAGGTCCAAACAATCCCGTTTCTCCAGCATCCGTCCAGCAGACTGGCGATCGACAGGGTCGACCGTATAGAGCTTCGTACGGTGCCATCCCGATGCTTGCTTGATAACTGTTGTTGTAGGCGAACTCCACCAACGGTAAGTGCTGCTCGCAGTTTCTAGAGAAATCCAAGGCGCAGGCTCTCGGCATATCCTCTAGAGTCTGAATAGTCCTCTCCGTTTGTCCGTCTGTTTGTGGGTGAAAGGCTGTGCTAAGCCTTACGTCCATTCCCAATGCTTTTTACAATCCTTTCCAAAAGTGTGACACAAAACGCGGGTCTCTGTCAGACACTATCGAGATCGGTACTCCATGAAGGCGTACGATTTCTCGAATGTATAACAGGCTTAGTTGCTCCACGTTTTCCGTCATCTTGACAGGCAAAAAGTGTGCAGACTTGGTGAGTCGATCCACAATCACCCAAATAGCAGTATTGGACTTGGCAGATCTTGGTAATCCAGTGACGAAGTCCATTGAGATGTGCTCCCACTTCCAAGTCGGTATTGGCAAGGGTTGAAGGTCTCCTCCAGGTTTCTGATGCTCGGCCTTGACTTGTTGACATACCAAACAGGTGGATACGAACCGTGCTACATCCTTCTTCATTCCTTCCCACCAGTACAGTCTTCGCAGGTCATGATACATCTTTGTACTGCCAGGGTGAACTGCAAAGTTCGAATGGTGAGCTTCTCGGAGTACGTCTTCTCGAAGGGTTCCAACATTAGGCACGAATACCTTTCCTTTGAATCTCAAGCTGTTGTTCTCCTCGATAGTCCATCCTGGCACTGCCTTTCCTTCTCGGATTCGATGCCGTACGAATTCACAATCTTGCTCGAAGGTTTGGGCTATTAAGATCTCCTGATGAAGTGCTGGCTCCGCAATTAGAGCGTACAATCGAGCGTTCCCGTTTTCCGATGATGGCCGCAAATTGAACTCGTTGAGAGTATCTACCATCTCCCATTCCTTGATGGCAGTCTTGACTTTCGGTGCTATTTCCTTTCGACTAAGAGCGTCAGCTACCACGTTGGCCTTGCCGGGGTGATATTGCAATGTAAACTTGTAGTCTTCCAAGTACTCCATCCATCGACGATGCCTCAAGTTCAACTCCTTCTGAGTGAAAAGGTACTTAAGACTCTTGTGGTCGGTAAAAACTTCGAATTGTTCTCCCCACAGGTAGTAACGCTACGACTTGATAGCGAATACTACTGCAGCCAATTCTAAGTCATGGGTGGGGTAGTTCTTCTCGTGTGGTCGGAGTTGTCGAGATCCGTACGCTACGACCTTTCCATTCTGCATCAGCACACATCCTAAGCCATCTCTTGACGCGTCACAGTAGACCGTATAATCGACACCACGCTCGGGAATGGTGAGAATCGGTGCGCTGGTCAGTCTCTTCTTCAACTCTTGGAAAGATTTCTCATAGGCTTCATTCCAATCCAGCTTCACTCCTTTCTGAGTTAGCCTGGTCATTGGCTTAGCTAAGATTGAGAAGTCTGGTATGAATCTTCGGTAATAACCAGCCAATCCTAGAAAACTTGTGATTTCAAACACATAGGTCGGCTGTTTCCACTCCAGCACTGCTTCGACCTTGTTTTCGTCCACAGCGATTCCATCCTTGGATACTACATGCCCCAAGAACTTAACCACTTCAAGCCAAAACTCGCATTTGCTGGCCTTGGCATAGAGTTGGTTATCTCGGAGTATTTGTAGTGCCATCCGAAGATGTTCTTCGTGCTCCTCCTTGCTGGCAGAGTAAATCAAGATGTCATCAATGAACACCACTACAAACTTATCTAAGTAGGGTTGAAAAATATTGTTCATGAGACACATGAATACTACCGGAGCATTGGTCAGTCCAAACGGCATCACTACAAACTCATAGTGGCCATATCTGGTGCGAAAAGCCGTCTTGGCAATATCCTCATCCCGAATCCTTAGCTGATGATAGCCTGATCGGAGATCGATTTTGGAAAAGCAAGTTGCTCCTCTCAATTGATCAAACAGGTCTTCGATCCTAGGCAACGGATATCGGTTCTTGATCGTGACTTGGTTCAGCTTCCTGTAGTCAATACACAACCTAGGCGTTCCTTCTTTCTTCTTCACAAATAGGGCTGGCGCTCCCCAAGGCGATGTGCTTCGCCTGATAAATCCCTTGTCCAGCAGTTCTTGCAACTGAGTCTTGAGCTCCCTTAATTCGGCAGGGGCCATTCGATACAGGGCCATCGAAATTGGAGCGGTTCCTGGTTGAAGTTCTATGGAGAAGTCTATTTCCCTTTAAGGTGGTAAACCAGGAAGTTCTTTTGGGAAAACATCAGCGTACTCGCAAACGATGTGTGGCAATCCCAGTTCCATCCTGTCGGTTTCTTCCATTTGGAGATTGGCTAGCCATCCAAACAGTTGATTCTGCCACCTCGATCTCTTCGTCATCGAACTCGTCATTTCTCTATCCCCCTTAAAATGAAAACGAGTCCCTTCTGGGGTGTAAGCCGTCACAGTCTTCTAGTGACAATCTACGATTGCTCGATGAGCCGATAGCCAATCCATTCCAAGGATCACGTCGAAGTCTGCCATATCAATTACTCGTAGATCGCAGGTCAGGCGTAGATTTGCTACTTCTATCTCACACTAGACTAACAGCTATACTCCCCCCCAATGGCGATATTACCCTTGTACTCTTACTTAGGGGTTCTGTTTCTAGTGCTAGAGCAGTTACGCAAGCAATAGATATGAACGAATGCGATGCACCAGAGTCAAACAAAGCTTGTACTCAAGTACTATATAACAGTAGCGTACCTTGGATCACAGAGGGATCCGGCTCTTGTTCCTCGGTTTGTAGCGCAAAGATACGCCCTCCAGCGCCTTGCTGTGCTCCCATGGGTTGCTTTCCCTTGTTCTGCCCGTTTTGCTGCTGGGCTGAGCCTCCGGGGTTCTGCTTCACAAAGCTGGCTTGTCCGAGCTGTTGTGCCTTCTGGTTTCTGAAGTTTCCATTCCTCTCCTTCTGAGGCTGGGGGCACTCACGCTTGTAGTGACCCATAGCTTGGCAGTTGAAACATTGCACTGATGCTTTGTTTTGGCCACACCTCTGCGAGTCACCATGTCCTGGCGTAGTGTTCTTCCAAGTCTGATTGCTTTGACCCAGAGCAAAGGTTTTGGTAGGGTATGGTCCACGGTTGCTGTTGGAGGTCTGAGTTCGGATAGGTCCGCCAACATTGCTGGTCGCCTTTCTCCAGCGGGTCTTGAAAGTCGTTTTCCTCACTCTCCAGTCGAAGAGCGCACTTCACCACACCAGAATAGGTGGGGAAAGCCTGAGTAACCATAGCTCTTCTACCTGTCGTCAGCCCCCACTCGAACCTCCTCGCCTTCTTGTCCTCGGTTGCAACGACATCTGGGGCGTAGCGAGATAGCTCCTCGAACTTGGCCGCATATTGAGTAACGATCATAGTTCCTTACTTCAGATTGTTGAACTCTTGTTCCTTAGCCAAACGAACTGGCGTGGGGAAGTATTTGTCGAGAAACAAAGTCTCGAACTGAGCAAATGTCATGGTGGCCACATCATGAGTTGCCTCCATCAGCTCCCACCAATAGCGGGCTTCTCCCTTCAGCTGGTACGTGGCTAAGGCCACACGGTCTCCATTACGAGTGATCTCCAAGGTGTCCATGATCACCTTGACTTCCTTCAGCCATGCTTCAGCCATAGTCGGGTTGGTATCTCCGTTGAAGGTCGGAGGTCGACGCTTGCAAAACTCCTTCATCGCACAGGTTCGAGTCATAGGTCCATCGTTAGGGTTTGGGTTTTGGCGGGCAGCGTTCAGAGCAATCACAAGTGCTTGCATGACTTGAGCGAGGTCAGGGTTGGGGTTAGGGTTAGAGGAATCACCGGTCTCATACCCTAGTCCACTGCGTCGGTTCACCATCTACGAGTGAAAATTGAAAAGGGGAAGGTTTAGTTTGTAACTAAACTATTTTCTTTTGCTCAAAATGAGAAACAATCAATAGAGTAGTACGCAACAATATTCTTAAAACAAACAAGTTTTTTTCATTGATAAGTAGAAAGTTACAAGTAGAAAGCATTGAGTTCTACTATAAAATATCATACCAACAAACTTCCTACTATATGCTGAGATAATCCTACACGACAATCCTACACAATCATACTACTTGGTTTCTCGAGCATAAGTGCTTGAAAGGCAACTTAAGCCATTAGAGCCTTATTCTAATACCACTCCTACTCTACTAACTAGGTGGAACGACTCCAAAGAACTCCCTCAGCTGTATCTTCCACTCCTTCTCCCTCTTCTCCAGCCAACGCTCTCCATCATGGTGAATCTTTTCCGCGAGCTCTCTAAGGTGCATGTAACGACCCTGATTTTTGGTCGTTAAAAATTTCGTTAAATACTTGAATTTTATTTTAATTTCCTTGTAATTTGTCAAAATTACGTTTTTGCCCTTAAACTTTCGTTTCTTGCACTTTAGCTCCATTTAGCAAACCTAGTTAGTTTCTAACCATCTCGTTGGAGAAACTAAACTAGGAAGCCATCTAGCCACCGTAAAATGACCGTTTTGCCCCTTGTGAACCTCTTGGACCTTTTGAACCCTAAACGAAGAATTTAATATTCTTTTTCATTTAATTATTTTGGTTTTATTCTTTGTCCATTGGACAATAAATGTTAGGGAAACTATTACCCATTGGATAATAGAATCCTATTTGTTTATATTAAAAGTATACTTACTTTAAAGTACTTTTTGATTATTTTAATATTAAAAGTGACCTAATAACTATTATCCATTGGATAATAGAAGTTAGGGGAATTTTTACCAATGGATAAAAGGGTGAATCTTTCAAGGTACCATGGGGTTTATTAAACTAAACTTTTTCTTAAGCCCATGTGGCAAAGTACTTAATACTTTAATTAAAAAGTACATGGTACCAAGATTCCCAAAGTACCCTTTATTATTTTTTAATGCGATTTTGAACTAACTAGTTACATTGGTACATATGTGCATATATATATATTAGTACTTGGAGTGTTATTTAATTAAGTATTGTACACATGTGTTTAAATGGAAAATCCTAAGCCTTAAAGTCTATATTGATCTTTAGTACTAAAAGTACTACTTTTTTATTTGTTTACTTGAACATTTATACATGTGTGTGTGTGTGTATATATATATATATATATTGTACTTGAGAAAGCAAAGGAGAGAGAGAGAGAGAGAGAGAGAGAGAGAGAGAGAGAGCCGAATGAGGGAGAGGGAGAGGGAGATTGATGTGTACTCTTGACCTTGAACTTCCAATGTACTTCCAATCTTGAAGATTTTGCTTTTTCAACCAAAAATCTTAACTTCCATGTCCTTTGTATCTTTCAATTGTTAAACCCTTGGATCTTGTACCAATCTCATCTCCACCACAAATTAGTTCTAAGATCAAATCCTTGGTACACATCATAGCCTTGCAAGCCTAGGATTGGATTTGATCTTCCAAAGATAGCTTTACATGTGTCAAAATTTGAAGTAGAGAGAGAGAGAGGGGGGCCGGCCTTGAGAGAGAGGAGAGGGCCAAAGTTTGCCTATAAATAGCAAGCCATTCCATGCCTTGAACTCACACCTCAAGCATTGCTCTTTCTTCTCTCTAGAATTTCTAGTATTCTTGTCCAAAGTTCAAGAACTTTCTTGTTCTTGAGTGTTCTTGAGCAAAACCACCAAACCACTTCCAAATACCGCCCTTAGATCTTAAAAGTAGTCTACCTTAGTTAGTAAAGTTGTTTCTAAGAAAAGAAAGTACGACTCTTTTCCTTTCGAAGCAAATCGGAGGCCGTTACGCCGCCGAAATCCAAAACCGACGGCCAACTTTCCATAGCCGACACCACCTAGGAGAACGGTAGTTATCCTTACCTACTTTTCCAAGTATAAAGTAGTTTTCACTCTAATTCTATGTATTGTATAAATCGTATGTTGTTTGGAAATTACTTTGATCGTAGATAAGGTTATCTTTCGATTAAATGTTGAAAATGCATGTTTTATGTTAGTTCTTGGTGATTCAAGGATGCTAAGTAGTTCAGAGTTGGATGATCTTGTTAAATTAGTTTCAAGTTTTGAAAAATGTTTGTTGATGAGAAAAGTCCTACCACGGAGTTATGCATGTAAACGAGACACGGAAACCAAGGAAGTAGAAACGTAACACCTAGGGTGTGAATAAGGATGAGATGTGTTTTGAAACCACGATGTGGCCGGACTTGGTAGCCTATCGTGTGGATTGTGAAAACCGCAACGTGGCCGGACTTGGTAGCCCGTTGTGTGAAGGAAAACTCGTAATGTGGCCGGACTTGGTAGCCCATTGCGTGGGTTGTGAAAACCACAAAGTGGCCGGACGTGGTAGCCCTTTGTGAAGATTGCCAATAGGGCCGGACGTGGTAGCTTTGTTGGTAATATGGCTTGGTTATCCGTGGAGAGGAGCCAATGCAAGTTTTGTGTGCCAACGGGAACCCGGCGTGGCAAAACCGTTGTGAGGATGCTCGGGAACCCGGCGCGGCGGAACCGAGATTGGGTGAGTTAAAAAGGAGACTTTGGAAAAGAAAGGTAGTAATAACAACACGGTTTACGATGGGTTACGTATGAAGAACTTCGAGGATATTGGACACCAACGATAATTATGAAATGAATGTGGATATGATATTGCTTTTGCCTTTTGTTACTGCTTATATACGTATCATGTGGAAATCGATATTTTATTATGATATTGGTTCATAAGTTAAGGATTAGTAAGTAGGATTTTACTATTGAGCCTTCGTAGCTCATGGTGTTACCTTTTTGGTGACCCTGGCATATTATATGGGTGGCGACGCCGGTATAATATGTCAGATCTAATAGACGAACAGGGCGAACTATTCACCTTGGAGGCGTTCGGAGTCGAAGAACTCGCTAGGTTGGAGGAACAAGAGGAGCCGTAGAGTAGGAACCTTAGTTCCCTTTTGTTATCTCTTTTGAATTTCAAATACTCTTACGAGAGTTATGAAGTAATAAATGAGCAGTGACTCGCTTCGTTTTTATAATAAAATGTCTATTTAACGTACCCAAAATTCGGGGCGTTACAGTGCAAGTCCTGAGGATCGAGGTCCTCGGTGGTGACAGGTGAGAACACGAGTATCTCGTAAAACTGGTCGCTAGTCTCGGGGCCACAGATCCCTGGGTGAGGTATCAGTGTGAGACTCTCAGGTGCATGTAGTGCCTTGTAGTACAAGAGGTCAGCCATGGTAGCCTCGGCAACGAAATAGCTATCCATATCTACAATAAGGAAAGTTATATATTAGACTTAACAGTGGAAAGCGGGAATCGTACATAACGAGTACAAGTATGCATAACAGAGACCACAATAGATAAAAGCACAAGTCTTATATTACTTAAAACGGCAATTACATCATAAACGGCTTACAAGCTAAAGCTTCCTATGGCATACCGGTTACAAAAGATCCTATCTCATTCCACTTACAACAAAAGATACTACTTGCTAGGCTTGCTAGCTAGTCTAGAAAAGGTGAGGGAATTTAACCCTATAGGCTCCGATATCGTCCTCGAAGGTTGGTGGCGGCACGTCTCCAGAGTTGGCAGGTATGTCCATGTATCGGGCATAACCAATGCGGGTGGTATCTCTCCGAAATTAACATTCTCTTCATCGTCGGAATCCCAGCCCATTGGTCCTTCTTCTTCAAACTCTTCAGGGTCTTCATCCTCGGAATCATCATCGTCAGATGGCAAGTCTGGGTTTGGCATGTTCATCAAATGCTCCCAGTCAGCTGCGTTGATTGGTGGGTCATTGAACTCCTCGGGATCTTCTTCCTCGGGATCCTCTTCCTCAGGGTCTTCCTCAACTTCCATGTTGTTGGGAGGTGCTACAGCCACTGGTTCGGCATTGATTCCCTCAATTAGGAAGTGCACGTTGCCGGGAGGTGCGAGTTGGACAAGGAGAGGTACGGCGTCACCTATGTCTTCCTCTTCCTCATTGATGGGACGGATAAGAGCGCCATGCTCTTGGTAGAAGTCGAAGGTATAAGGAAAGGCATACGGAAAGTAGGGATCCTCCACGAGTTGGTGTGTCATGGACCTTACGGTGCTTGCAAGTAGGTGAGCTTCGGTTAGAAGGTTGACTTGGTAAGGGCTCAAGTGATCCATCTACAATAAGGGAAACTATTTATTAGACTTATTAACAAGGCATAACAACACGTTTTTATTCATAGCATAACTTGAAAATACAACTTAGATAGTGGAAATCCTATTCCTTAACATCCTATACAACGGTTAGAGAATTTATTTAGGGTGCTCTTCCGAGTCTTCTTCGATCTTCGAGTTTCCTTAATTTGCTACCTCTATGGTGTCTTCGTTGCCGGCTGTTCCTCCTTCCTCGTTCCCTATCTCGGGGTTTGGCTTTAGGAGTAGGAAACCAAAATACTCATAGAATGAGCTTAGAAGAGGAAACATGTGGGGAAACCAAGGGTCCTTCTCGACGGGAATGAGGGTATTCTTTTGGACTCTTATGAAGTCAAGCTGTTCTGCACGCATGGCGGAAATGAAGTTGGGATCCCCTAAGTGCTGGGCTGCTATCCTTTCTAGGACATAGTCTTCGACTGACAGATCGATTGGTGTTTCCATCTATAAGAAAATTTCATTAGTAACGTTTTGAAAATATCTAGTTTTTAGTAAAAACTATAAGGAAAACTTTTCAGGTTTCTATGTTCCACATTCGATCTTTGATTTAAGTCATCATCCAATTGTTCGGGAATTCCCAGCTCGGCGGTATTGCCAATTTCCGCGCCTTGCTTCAATCCGAAGATTGTTTTGACAGAATTCCACCCAATTTGAGATGGTAAACTTGAAAATCGAAGTCACGTTTGTGCAACGGCCAAACTAGCTTAAAGTTCTACATGGTTCTACCCATTCTACCCATGGCTGAGGTTTTGAACCTAAAGCTTTGATACCAAGTTGTAACGCCCCTATTTTTAGGTACGTTAAGGAAATAATTTATTACAGAAATAAAGTGAGTCACTGCTCATTATTACAACATGGCTCTCATAAGAGTATTTGAAATACAAAAGAGATAACAAAAGGGAACTAAGGTTCCTACTCTACGGCTCTTCTTATTCCTCCAACCTAGCAAGTTCTTCGGCTCCGAACGCCTCCAAGGTGAATAGTTCGCCCTGTTTGTCTATCATATTTGACATATTATACCGGCGTCACCACCCATATAATATGCCAGGGTCACCACAAGGTAACACCATGAGCTACGAAGGCTCAATAGTATAATCCTAATACTAGCATCGATTTCCACATGATAAGTACATAAGCAGTGATAAAAAGACAATAACGCTAACCCTTCCACAATATGCTTTGTAACTACCGTTGGTGTCGACTCGTCGTGAATCATGTCGTTAATACCCTTTTTTTTCAAAAACTCCTTTTTAACTCACCCAACCTCGGTTCCGCCGTTCCGGGTTCCCGAGTATTCTCACAATGGTTCAGCCGCATTGGGTTCCCATTGGCACACATTGCATTGGCTCCGTACCGCGGATAACCAAGCTACTCACCCAACCTCGGTTCCGCCGTTCCGGTCTCCCGTGTATCCTCACAATGGTTCCGCCGCACCGGGTTCCCATTGGCATACACACACCCACACAACTCACATAATACCCTTGAAATGGTCATTATGCAGTGTCAAAAATATTTCCATCCTTGGAAAAACACATTCTTCTTGTTAAACACACCCTAGGTGCCATGTTTCTACTTTTCTCGGTTTTTGTGTCACGTTCTCATGCAAGACTCCGCGTGTGAGACTTTACATACAACATGCATTCAATCAAGCCTTGAAATAGTACAACAAGATTATCCAACTACTACTACTAGCATGCTTGAACATCATAACAACGTAATCATGCATTTCCAACTTTTAATCTACGATCAAAGTAACTTCTTAAACTTTAGGAAAAATAAGTAGAGATTCAAAGTAGCGAGGTTAAACTACTTATAGAAAATAAAATCAGGATTTAACTACTGTTCTTCTAGGCGGTGACGGCTTCGGAAGTTTGGTCGTCGGTTTTGGATTTCGGCGGCGTAACGGCCCTCGGATTACTTCGAAAGGAAAAGAATTGTACTTCTTTTCCTAGAAACAACTTCCTAACCTTAACTAAGCTACTTTAAGGATCGATGGGTGGTATTGGAAGTGGTTTGGTGGTATCGCTCAAGAACACTTAAGAACAAAGAAAGTTCTTGAACTTTGAACAAGAACACTTGAATTTCTAGAGAGAAGGAAGAGCTATTGCTTTGAGGTGTGATTTTGAAGCATAGAATGAGCTTCTATTTATAGGCAAAGGGCTCCCCCTCTCCCACCTTGGCCAGCCCTCTCTCTCTCCTCCATTCCCCAATTTTTAATTCAAATCAAATCCAATTTTGATGGAAGATAAATGGTAGAATCCTAGGGTTGCATGGCTAGGGTTTGTACTAGATTTGATTCTTGAAGCAAATATGTGGTGGAAGAGTAATTGGTACAAGATTCTTAGGGTTTAACAAATGTAAAAATGTACAAGGAGTACAATGGAGTTAAGATTTTTGGTTGGAAGAGTAACAATTCAAAGATTTGGAGTACAATGGGAGTTAAATGGCCAAGTACACATCAAATCTCCTTCCGCCTCTTCCTCCCATCCGGCCCCCCTCTCTCTCTCTCTCTCCCTCTCACCCTCTTGCCAAGTACAATATAATATATATGCATGTGTTATTTTGCAAGCAAAACAAATAAAAAAGTAGTACTTTTGGTACAAAAAATCAATATAGTCTTTAAGGCCTAGGATTTTCCATTTAAGCACATAAATAGGCATATGGTACTTTAAGCATTAGTTTAGTCTACCAAGTACTAGATATATACATACTAGTATACACATGTACAATTGGTGGTTCAAAACCCCATTAAAGAAATAATAAAAGGTACTTTGGGAATCTTGGTACCATGTACCTTCTAATTAAAATATTAAGTACTTTGTCAAATGGCTTAAAAGATAGGATTAGTTTAATAATCCCCATGGTACTTTGAAAGATTCACCCTTTTATCCATTGGGTAAAAATTCCCCTAACTTCTATCATCCAATGGATAATAGCTATTTGGTTACTTTTAATATTAAAATAATCAAAAAGTACTTTGAAGTAAGTATACTTTGAATATAAATAAATGGAATTCTATTATTCAATGGGTAATAGTTTCCCTAACATTTATTGTCCAATGGATAAATAATACAGCTAATTTAATTAAAAGAAAAAGAATAATAAATTCTTAGTCTAGGGTTCAAAACGTTCAAAGGTTCCAATGAGGGGCAAAATGGTCATTTTACGGTGACTAGAAGGCTTCCTAGTTTAGTTTCTTCAATCGGAGGGTTAGAAGCTAACTAGACTTGCTAAGTAGGACTAAAGTGCAAGAAATGAAACTTGAAGGGCTAAAGTGCAATTATAACAATTACAGGAATTTAAAGCAATTCAAGCAATTAAAATTAATAACTCGAATAAGAAAATAAATTTCCATTTATTGAAATTCAGAGTTATTACAATCTTCAAGCGAGGTAATGTTAACAATAAGACTTCGAATGGAAAACGAGGAGCATTCATCATCATCATTAACCAATGAGTCATAGGATACTTCGCCACAAGAATTTGATTGGGTTTAATAGATTAACGTGGCAGCACCAGAACTTGCGCAAAGCAACAACGACAGATGAATAGACTGATAATCGCAACACATGGATCTCAACCGACAAATAAAAACTTATCTCAAGTGGAATAATGTCAGAATAAAACTTCGAATGGATACTGGAAACAGTCTGCAACAGCAAAAGCAAGTGTGTCCTGCCTTGCCATAAGATTTTGAATACTCCCAAGAAAAGCTAGAAATGGATTTTGTGATAATCAATTTATGTGTCAAGAACTATAATAGATCACCGGTACAACGAACTTCATGGAAAACAAATTATGATACAACTCTAACAAAATTTCATATTGACCAACGAAATAAGATAATAAAAGAAACAACTCTCACAAGATCACGCTCGGAATATCACCAACTAACATGTACACAACCAATCCCTTCCCAAATCAGATCAATCCTTGCCATACATAAATCAAAGAAGTTAAAGACAACGCACCCATATGGAATGGCTAACAAATGAGTAGAACAAAAAAGGAATGATGATACCTCAAACATTTAACGTTTCTGAGAGCGGGAGAGAATGGTGGGAAATAGTAGTTTAGCTGTGGAATTGCGTCTATTGATTGCTGTTTCGGTGTACGTTTGTCCTGCTGCACTGAGCTCGACTCACACTATACTACCAATCTCAAAGAACAATTTCTCGCGAAGTGGCTAGGTTTGCGACAAACATAGCAAAGTCTATCAAGCTAAGAGAGATCTTGATTCCTGGACAAAGTAAGTGGCCTAAGATTAGTTTTGTTTTACGAAGGCTGATTTGGTTCCCTCGGTGTTTTCCTCTCTTGGCTTTGAAAATTCTCTGGCGACATGCTCATTCTAACAATTGGTTGCCTTTGTGCATTCTGGGGTTGCGGCTGAATAATGATTGTCGAATTCTTGGTTGCTGTACTAAGCCTAACTCTTCTTGCATTCTCTTCTTTTGAGGACAGTTCCTCGTGACATGGTCAAACTCCCAGCAGGTAAAACAAGATTTTTGACCCTTTTGACATTGAGAACAAATATGACCAAGCTAACCACATCGGTGACACACAATCTAACGCTGGAGGAGGACTCTCGGAGTCCCGATATCGGAAGGTGGCTTAAAGACCTGTTGGTCCTGAATAGAGTGACTTGGTCCCTTTAACTTCTTTCTTCCTCAACTCTGAATACTCCTAGAAGATGAGCTCGCGTTAACGACTCGATATCTAGTTTCCACCATATTCGTACCCCTCTGCGCACCCTCCAAAATCTCAACACCCCTCGCACATTCAACGATCTCAAGAAACATTGCCTCATCCCTAGTACGTTGATTCACCTTATTCTCCCCAAACGCACTACGATCTTGGTGATCATGATTCCCGGTGTCACCCCACCTTACTTCATGTCTCAAAGACATCTTACTACAATAGCATAAGAACGCAAGTCGTCAACATTAATCGCATAGCCATATGATGCAAGTCTCCAACATTCTAACATGGGTTGACAACCCTACTCCATTCTACCATAATGTATATGCAATGCCTTATCGATGTACAAACTCATTCATACAAGCACACACGTGTTTTGAAAACGAATGCAACAATTTTCTTTTGAACCCATGAGACTAAAAGTCTTCCCATGGTCTCGAGGTGTTCTAAACCTAATGCTTTGATACCAATTTGTCACACCCTCGATTTTCGACATAAATAATAATTCATTTCAATAATCAATCTCCGCATAATATAGATAATACCCAAAAGAGAGTTCCCCAAAAGATCATTTACAAACCAAGTCCCTAAGTTTCGAGATTTTACAACGTTGGCACTATGGCCCAAATCCCATAATTAGTCAAAGATGACAAAATTTGAGGTTACATAATAGCCAAAGTTAAAAGAGTTCAAATGAATTTATGATTACATCTTTTCAAAAAGATCATACAAAGGATGATGGAACCATTTCTCAATGACGGCTTTCAAGTTGTGAAGTCAAGCATGCACACCATGCATTCCGTGTCAAGATCCTTGGGATGCACCTGAAAATGATAGGTTGAGCTACACTAACCCAGTAGAAATTTCTATACTTAAGATATTTGTAAATGCGATGAAACATGCAATAAGAGTAAATGGATTTCAATGAACGACTTGAGATACGATGGGATGTCATGAAGAACTGACAAATTACGATTAAGGGAATCTATACGTCTTGTAGCTAACCCTAACCATTCATACATCGAGTCAGAAGTAGCATTACACACTCAGCAATCTAAATAGCCAACGACAATTTCTCAAACCAATTTAAGATTTCTCAAATGGATGCCACACTTAACTTCCTTATTTCTTACAATTTATCATTAAGCCTCTTTTCATAAGAACATCCCCTTTTGGTTGCCAAAATACTTTTCAGAAAACTCTCGACCTCCGTTGATTCGAGTTTGAATAGCCAGAGTTTGTTGATTCGCTCAAGAATAGTCGGAGGATTTTAATAAAAATCCTTTTTCAAAAAAAAGACAAGTTCCTTTCTTTTCATATCCTTGGTAGAGTCAATTGTTTATCTCTTTCTTTAACGGTCATCACCTTAAGTAGCAAACAGTTGAAATAACAACATATACTTCTAACATCAACTTCAACATTCTTCATTTTATGAGAAATTCAACTGTGTTACCATGCCATGCGTGACAGTGAATTCTCTTTCTACCTGGGTTTCCGCATTACCACACCTTGCATTACGGGCCCTCTAGAGTCTCCACATTACCACACCTTGCATTGCAGGACTCTAAATTCAAAATTATCAACTCACACATACACACATGCATTATCAATTCATATAGAAGAAGACAACGTTTTCCAAATTCACAAATCTTACATTCAACATCACACAATGCATTACAAACTCATAAACATGTCCCTTTGTACATTGATAAATACCTTAAGTACATATTATTCCTTGAAGTCTATTATGACACCCTACGTCACATACCGAACCCACAACGACTCCCCGACACACCACCCGCTAGGTTCTAAACGAGAATCTTATAGGACAAATGCCAAAGGGACTTAGAAAGCTTAACAAGGTGAAGCACGAGTATACGAGTGACAACTGTAGAGGCCCGTAAATAATTAAAATTTCGAAAATCGTTTAATACTTGAAATGAATCGGAATTATTAATAAAGTTGTGTGTTTGTTTGTGGGATGTATGGATATATGTTAATTATGGTGTATCGGACACGTGGGGAATGATAAAAGGTGAGTTTTGATGTTGTGATGATATTTGGAGGTGTTAGTAACAAGTATGGTTGATTTTGGTAAAAGTTGCAAAAAAATTCTTTTTCTGTCCAGCATGAACCGGTACGGGTTTTTCCTGTACCGGTACATAATGCCCCAGAGCTTGTATTTTTTGGCATTTTGAAGGCTCTTGAACCGGTACGGGATTTTCCTGTACCGGTACATAGTGTGTTTTTCTGCAACTTTCAGCACGCTTTTTGGACCTCTATAAATACTCCCTTTTACCATTTCCCACATTCAAAACCCACGAAATAACCCTAGAAACACCCCCTCTCACCTACCCAACTCCTATCTCACCCAAAGCTCTTGATTTCAATCTCAAATCTTCAAGATCCAAGGGTTTCCAACCTCAAAATCACTGGAATCTCACATTTGGTGAACAAAAGGTTAGATTTGGGCTAAGCTTGGGAATAGCTTGTTCTCGGAAGATTTGGGCTTTTTCCTCTTGGTGGACTTAGGGTTTTATTCAAAACCCACTTTGGTAGGGATTTCTCTCATCTTATACATGTTTTGTGGTGAATAAGTGTGATGTGGGTGTTTATGTGCTATATATGATCGAATGGTATACCTTATGGCATTGAAAATCGTCTGTTCCTTGAAAGTAGTATAGTGGACTTGAGTGTTGTGATTTTCTGAGCTATATGTGACATATTTGGTAGTGTGTGACCATGTGTAAGATGAGTTTGTGGTGTCGGTGTTGGTCGTAGCAATATGGGGGTCGTTGGGGTGAAGGGGATTGTGGAGTAAGTTGTGTCGCAAGGTGTGGGAAACACAACAACGCAAGGGGTGGGGTATATTGTGTCGCAAGGTGTGGAAAACACAATAACGCAAGGGGTGGGGTTTATTGTGTCGCAAGGTGTGGGAAACACAATATAGCAAATGGTGGAGGATTATGAAAGAAGTATTTGTGTGTGTGTGTGTGTACATGTATGAGAATGCCACGACTCTTGTAAAGTGTGTTGATGTACATTCATTGGATTTGATCTTTTACTTGATTTGCTGTATTCATACTCATCATCTCATTGCATTTAGATATTGTAGAAGATTTCCTACTGGGCTTGTATAGCTCAACAAAATCCTTCTTTTCAGGTTCAAACGCAGGGCAGTAGGTTGTATGACTTGGTATTTCGGAAACGAAGATTTTTGGAAGCTAACATGATTTAGTTACTCAACCATCTTTGTATTGGTTTACTTTTGGATAGAGATGGTAATGTAACTAATTTTCGTTGTTTGATCTTTTGATAAAACATTGTAATATACATAAGACTTTGTACATGTACTTAACTTAATTTGGGCCATGATGCCAAAGTTGTAATTTCTCGAACTTATGGACCTTGTTGTAATTAAGCAGGTGGGAAATCTTATTTTGGGTATTATTCATATTTTGCGAGAATCTTCCTTGAATTGGTTATTTGATTACGTTGAAAATCGAGGGCGTGACAACAACACTACCTATTGAATCACTAGACAAACTCATTTCTTCCCATAACACTCCCCCTATTACCCCTTATAGTCCACGATACCCCTATCAACCTTACGGTACGTTCCCTATCTAACGACACTAATGTTATACTCCAAGGAGTGCCAAGAGACAAGGTCGAAGAACGTGTTATTAGGATATAAGCAATCATACTCAAGAGTGACTTACAAATGTCCTAATTATATAGGGAATCATAACATGGAACGAGAACAATCGTAGGAATAACCATAGACATCGGTAGACTGACACACCTCCACTCAAATGGTCATAACTTTTTTTGGACTAAGAGATTTAAGATGATTCTAGTGGCAAATGAAAGCTGACATCAAGACCTTCGAATCGATATAAAGTTTTCATGAAACAAACATCAGATGAAAAAGTTCTGGCCTTTTGAAGTTGGGCTAAAACTCAAAAGACGGGCAGAATTTCTAGAGAGGGGAGGGATCGATCCCTTCTCTCTTGGGGATCCATCCCCAAGGGCAAAAGTCCAAATTTAGTCCAAGTTTGTATGAGGGATCGATCCCTATCCCTCATACTTGGGGATCGATCCTTAGGCGATTTTGGGCGATTTTCTGCAGATTTTGACAACTTTTGGAAGACACTATGGTTGATGATCTAAACTCGATTAAAGCATGAAATCAACTCATAAACACATAGAATGAGTAAGAAATCCCTACCTCAAGGTTAGAAGCTTCAAACATGAGATCAACGAACAAGCCCTAGCTTACAAAGCTCTGAAATCCTTCAAGATCTTCCCCCGAGCCTCACCCAACGTGATACGAACCTGAGGTTGTGTTCTAGAGATGAAATAGAGATGGATCCTTGAGGTTTTTGTGAGATGGAGTGAAGTTTTTAGTGAGAGAGGAAGAGAGAGAGAGAGATACACGGTAGAGAGAGAGGGAGAGCCAAGAGAGAGACGTGAGGAAAGAGTGTTATTTTTGGGTTTCTATGATTCCCTACACACACACACCCCCTTTTATGCTTGTTCCAACACAAATTACACTCACACTCCCTCTAATTTCAATTCCATCATACAAACCCCCAAATCAAATCAACTCCACAAATTTTAAATTAACCCCAATTTCACATAAACTCAACAATCAATCATACTTTTCTCAATTTCCAATATCATATAAACCCTTAAATATTTTTAAGAAATTATGAGTCTCTACATCCTATCCTCCTTAAAGAAATTTTCTCCCAAGATTTGCCAAGACAAGGCCAACCAAATCAAGTATCATATAGATACACAAAACCACAACAACTTACATCATGCAACGGTTCAATAATCATGAAAGTATTACGTCAAAACTCACATCAATTAACTAAAATAAATGTCTATGTTGCTTATTATAATGCCTAAAGTGCCCTAGGATTTATTGTTAGTTTGTGAGTGAATCCTAGTCTTTATTCTACCTTGGATTTCAAAGTACCCTAAAACTATTTGTTTATTTGATTTTCTTACACTTGTATGACATATATAGGTGTGTATATATATATATATATATTACCTTGCAATAGAGAGAGAGAGAGAGAGAGAGAGAGA